>WURT03162273.1:0-24276 GCA_009936505.3 Holothuria glaberrima | reverse complement strand
TTTTCTTGTAACATGTTAAAAACTCTCTGAGAGACAAATTCTCTGAGAGATAAAATCAGCAGCATTTGCTGAAGCCCGCATACTGCCTAGGGTTAAAATGTTTAGCATTTGTAACAGGGAACTGAATACAAACCTTAATCCTTGCCACAAGTAACATGTAATGTACGGAACGGATATTTTGAATGAACGAATCAGATAGGGTGTTCTAAATCATGTCCAAATTTTGCGAGTTGTTACTTTACATGGTGACCCTTCCTTTGGCGGTAGCTTCAAAGGTCAGGCACACACTTCATGTACTGCAGGAGCAAAAAGTGGGCGAAGAAGAACCTTTGGTTCTACTGTTTGTACGAAAAGAAAGCCATTGCGATAGTACTGTGCATTGAGCAATTAGCATTTTATGAAAGTGGCACTGATAAAGCTGCACAGAATTTGCTTTTGATATTTACAAAGGTAATTTGACAACACAGCATGGCATAAAGGAAGCCCCAATGGCATACCTTGAAGATAAGTGATGGTTAGGTACTGCAAAATGAACAGAAACTAAAATGGGAGAAGTTAACCGTACAAACAAAGCATCTCAGGCTGATTTTTTTCTGTGCCTTATTAAAATTGTTGGTTACTTACACCTTATCTCTTTGACCACAGTACTATAGATAGGAGCCCTTGTTAGAGATCATTTGATGCTAAAGATTGTAAACAGTAGGGAATATACAAGTACAGTAGACTTTTGGCCATGCGCTAATATTTCGAATTAACATTTTGGTTTGAGAACCTTTCTACACTTTAAGGATCATTGTGATGAACTATATTCCATATAAAAAGACATTTGTAATACGATGTCATTTGAAGGTGGTTCGTACACATTTGGATTTAAATTACCTGTGTTACTCTGTTTCATTTCTGACACTGACTGCCCGATCACAGACCAAAACATGACCTACTGTATTCACCATGCTAGTCTCTTGCAAACCTACTGTAGACTCTTTCTGTTTCAATTTGATATTTCCTGCCTCATGTAGAAGTCATTGCTGCAACGAAGGAACACCAGAGCAGCCTATTGCTCCTTAAGGAACCTAATGGTAGGCAGTGTTCAGGAAAATTCTCTTCCCTGTTGATCACCAATAGGGCAGCAGCATTATCACAACCGCTATGTAGTGACAGATGCAATGTAGGGTAACTGTTTTGACATATTGCCTCAGTGAACACAAGTGGGATCATAGTATACTTTGATATCGTTAGGGTAAATGAAAAGTTCACGATATCAGTAATAAAGAAAATTACATATTGCAACAACCCTAATATTACTGTATGTTGAGATAGGGAGTGGGTGTCTGTCAACAAAATGACTTACAGTGTACAGTACGGTTACTTCGAAGAATCCTCTCTTTCTGTTTGGTACTAACTATTGTGTATTGTTTTAAGTGGTGTCTGTGTAAGTCAGAGGTTGTTATGTATTTTCTGCCAAAGGCCAGTTTAAGGTGAATTTAACTTGAGCAATTACATTTGCCAGAAGTTAATTGAATAGTTTGTTGCCCTTGTGGGGTCTCCTCCAATCTTCTCTGAGCCATTTTAGTGTATGCCAAGGATGTAAGTAAAGATATGTCGGATATTCAATAAGATTTGCAATTTTCTTTAAAAGAGACATTTCTCGTATAGAAACTTCGTTGTTGAGTGAAGCAAATTTGTGATGCTCGATATTTTTTGTGATTATTTCAGGCCCCAGACTACCATCATGTTATAAAGAAGCCGATGGATTTTGCCACTATGAAGAGTAAGGTTGAGGGACACATCTACACCAGTCTGAAAGAGTTTGAAGAGGATTTCAACTTGATTGTTAATAATTGCATGCTGTACAATAGTAAAGATACAAAGTACTACAGAGCTGCCATAAAATTGAGAGACATGGTAAGATTCACCACATCCCATTCATTGAATGAGTACTATTATTGCACTTGTCCCACCCTAACTTCTCCCTGTGGCTTTCTTCTTGAAGCCAGCCCTCAGTTAAACAAACATACAACTTGTTTCTAGGACTTCAGCTAAACAGACTATGTCTAGTATATATCTGCTCTTTTCTGCTATTCTAAAATTTTGCCATATGACAGCCTTTGTCAAGTCTGAGTGTTGAGCTATTAGTTGCATTCAGTTACCTGTCCCTTCGGAGTTGTAACTCCATTTGTGTGTAGCTACAGGTGTTTGCCTGTAGTGGGATGTCTGCATTCTTGTGATATTAGATCCAACAATAGTGATTTGAAAACACTCATACTGTCGAGGGATTTTATGTGACATGCGATTGGGATTGCCCGGCACTGAAGGGCAAAATGCGTGCAGTAAGCGTATTAGCAGCACACGCACACAGCCTTATCATAGATACTACTGTGACACAATGGACACTTGCCCTTCAAAACCAAAGAGACAGGCAATCATGTGACATAGAAACACCCCTATAGTCTTCTATACCCCGGGTCAAAAATAGCCGTGATAGATTGGTAACCGACGAGAACACTTGTTTATGAAATCGTTGAGCCCATTGAGAAAATGGAGGTGGGGAGCGTGAGTAGGGTTGTGAGGGGGAAGGGCAGTCTGATATATACTAGCCCTGTTTGTATACCAGAGGTTCAGTTACACAACCTGGTATACCTCTGAAATATACAGTAACATTGTATTTTCTCTTCTTAAATGAACTGTAATGCATTTTTAACAAACTTGGTTTCATTCACAAACTATCATCCAAGTGAACACAGTTTGATTTCATAGGCAATACAACTGTTATGTTAAAGGAGTCAACATACCTCCTTTCTATTATTCTGATCTGTTCTGAAGTAGTACCAGGCTCAAGCCCGTACCCAACGGGGAGAAGATCCCCTGAAAAATTTTTGGCCCCTCCTAGGAAAGTTTCAAGTTGCCATTGACTTAGTATATTTTTACACGTGGTCCCACTGAAAAATCCCCCCCCCCCCCCGAAGCCATTTCGCTCCCCTTCAGTACCTTGTCTGGCTACGGGCCTGGCTCTTGGGCTGTTGTAATTTCATCCCTTGAAGATATGTTCTAGGTTCTGGCTAAGACTAGTCATGCATATTTATAATGGCATCGTTATCAGCTGAAATCTCAGGAAGTCTTAAAAGTACATTTTAGCGATCCATGTTATGAGATTCTTAAGACACCTTTGTTGCAAGGTATATACAGTACTGTGTTACATGTGTAGAAGTGGTACAAGATGATAGAACAGTGCTGAAGTATCAATGCCCACAATTTGTAATGTTTTCTCAGTCAGTAAAAACATTGGAAATGATTCACAGGGTACAATGTACTTAACACTTCAGATGGTTTAGCAATGTACTTAACACTTCAGATGGTTTAGCAAACAAATTAATATGATGTTGTAAAGTAATAGCATTGTTCTTGTCTCCTTTGACATCATCAAGCCTTTACGATGACTACTTCGATTTTGTTCTGTATGTTCAAATATTGGTAGATATTTATATAGATAGATATTTTAGGAAGAGTGAGTAATACCATTCAGTCCTACAGTAAGTTTAAGTTCAGATGTGTAGTTGTTAGTTATAAGTTTTATAGTGTTTTTAAAGTGGTAGTGTTTAAAGATGGGTAATAATGGGCATTTCAGTTTATTGTTCGCAAGTAGTGAACATGTTTTAATGCTGGGGTCAAGAGAGAACAGGAATATGTATATACTTGTATTTTGTTTGCATAAATAGGTATCTGTGTAGGATTTTTGCCATATTTTAGTGATAGGGATATCTGCTGTGTTGAAGTAAATGTGCTTTAGAAAGAAAAATTCTGAGCTTAGTTTAGCATTCAGCTAGGAATACTTAAACACATCATGTAGTCATTTCTGGTGAAGGTCACTACATTGGTGCATAATATGGTACATTTTTGTCACAAAATTACTAACTTTTTGAGGGGGAGTTAAATTTTTGGTGGTAACAAAAGGTCAGAATGTATTGATCTGTGGTGTTTCTGGTTTACAGTAATGCTGTGGTATGGATGATATGATAAGATATGGTATGATATGATTCCTTATGGATGTAGGCTTTACAAAGCCTCTAAGTATTATATAAATCTACTTGTGAAAAATGTTGCTGTGATTGTTAAATAGTTACACTGGTGTGGAATCAAAACTAAGAACTGGCATTTCAGAGTTTTGATACTCCATCTCCAACACTGAATGCATCTATTGTTCGCAAGCTCTTGTAGTATAGTAATAGCAGTACCAAACATTTGCACCAATCTACCTTCACAACTTAAGTCCTTCCTAAAGTACAGTACATTATTCAGAAGTTTGTTCTCAAGGCCTTCCTACTCTTCACATGTTTAGCCTGTGTTGCTGCCCCAAGTAGTTACTTAATTAAATGTACAGTAATACTGAAATGGGTTTTGGGTAGAACAGTTTAACAATCCAAGTTATCTTCTTCTGAGAAGATTACATATACAGGCTTTCAAGTGACTCCTATTTATCCTACTTTCTCTTACTTTCAGAGCCTTCATCTCCTACTCTTTTCTGGAAAATCTTGCTTTATCCTACTTTTTTCCTTTTCTTTTTCTTACTTTTTCACTTTGATGCAGGAAGTGACATTTTGAAATTCAAACAAAATTCTCTTTAGTCATTATGATGCTGTCTCAATTGCTGAATACAGATGAATGAAAGCTTGCAAAGTCCTAACTTTGCCATAATTCTGTCCTACAAAATTGTACTTTTCTCCTTTTTTTTTTTTTTTTTGAAAAATTTTGATCCTACTTTCATTCTTCTTCTTCACCATAGTTTACTCGAAAGACTGTATAGCAGGGAGACATCTGCTTGTATGCAAAGTAGTAATGACAAAATTTTCTACTTAAAAGAAGGGAGTATGACAGATGTTGGGGGATGTATGAATCCAGTTTAATTCCTTTGCCATGTCTTTAACTTCTCATGGAATCAACAAAAGACAAAAATAAAGACAAAAGAGGAAAGCAACAGCAAAAAACCAGTACAAAAAACGGGGAAGTGGTAGTCATCTCATAATCGAAAGTTATTTGCTAGAAAAAAATTATCAGAATATCAGAAAGATGTTAAAACTTTACTGCCATTATATATAGTACATGAAGGTCTTAGGAGATGCTGTGCAGAATTACTGGCTTTAGTTAATATGTGCAAGAGGTAATAGGGTTCTTCTCATTTTGCAAGCAACATTTAATACCACTTTTACTCCCTCCTACATGCTTCTTTGTTGTTTTATATGCGACGTAGGTTGTAAAGTGTCCTTAAGTACGGAAAGTAGAATTAAGAAGTATTCCCTTCAAACAAGGAACATATATTTAGGGGTCTTTGTTTTTGCTGTCACTTTAAAGATAGTAAATAAGTGACAGGGCCAAAGCACTTATGATAATATAAATAGAAATATGGTTTATTATTGACTCATGTCATAGTCTCATTCTGTTTTTGGCTTTTTCCCACTCAGGGAGGTGCTATTATTCGACAAGGTTGTAGGCTGGCTGAAAGGGCAGGTTACGATTTCAAGACAGGATTACACTTACAAGTAGCACCCAAGATCAATGTGAAGGAAGTCACCCTAGAAGAAAGCAAGTTATTTTCAACACTTGTGGAGATTTTTATATTTGTTTTCTTTTCACTAGACATTCTTTATGGATATGCCAAGATTGTTGACATTTTACTGATACTGTGGGGGTGTATAAGACTCGGGTCTATTGTTTATTTGTGGTTGTTATCTTGCTAAGAAAGATGAAGAGAGTTTTTAGAAAATGAAAACAACCATTCTACAAGGAAAAGATTGTAATGGTGCAGTATTTAGGCGTTGGTCTGCAAATGAAACTAGCTTTTGTGCCAAGATTGTTGACAATGGTGACATTCTACTTATACTGTGTTAGTGTGTATTATACGTCGCGCATGGTACGACTGTGTTTGGTATCGTGCTAGGTGGGACGAGGTGACTTACCAGGAATGCAAGCAATCTCTTTACAAGAATACAGTTGCAATTGTTCAGTCTTTAGATGGTTTGCCAGTGAAACTTATTTATGTGAGTCTCTATTGTAGTCCGGACAACATGCTGTAACAATGTATTGTAAGTCGATTTACATCAGTTAAAGGAAATGCATATAAAGGAAGAGGCTGCAAAAGCCTTTAAATCATTCTGCGTCATCTTTAGTCGATTGAATCTTGCTGCCTAACAATCTCGCTAGTAGTTATGGTACAGTGACAACATGTTTGTTTACAAATAAAGGCTAGTTTTTGTGAGTTTTAGATCCAATTTACTGACACATTGCTCTACCAACATACAGGTAGATCAGCTTGGAAGCTTTTAATGTTAAAAAAGATCAATGCCAATTCAATCTGGTGTATAAATTCTCATTTTTCTGTAGTTGACAGAGTTTTACAGCCTGAGAATAGATCTAACATGAGCTTGGAAGAACAGCTTAAAGAACTCTTGGAGAAGTTGGATATGACAATAGGCATCAAGCACAATGCAACTCGGACCAAGCGTGCCAAGCAGCTTAAAAGGGAGATTAATTCCATCCGACGCCAGCTGGCCCAGCAAAAGTCACTTCAGACAGATGGTGGTTCTGGATTCAAGGGTAGTCATTTAATTGACTATTCAAGTATCAGTGAAGATTCTTCAAGTGAGTTGCACTTATACCCTTGTGGTTTAAAGATGGTACCAAAGGTTTTGTTCAGATTTGAGTGTGCAGAGTAAGGTTGGGTGTCATGGGATATTTATCAATATATGTGCTAGGAAGTCATATCATGATAGCGATGTGAAGAGCAAGTTATTGCAATATCACAACATATGAAAACTAATGAAAAGTTCATCAATTTTACAAGATGTACACACTGAATCAATGGGGATATTGCACTGATTTAAAAATGTGAGCTACAAATTGTACATACTGAAATCTTGTTGAGTTAGTTGGTAAAATTTATGATAGTGCTACTTCAATGCTTAGATGTATCAGAAGAAAGTATCATCAGTATTGGCCTTATTTAAAAAATTAGGGCTATGCATTGCCTATACCTGGTTAAGCCTGGTTATCTGAACCCCATTTATCCAAAACCAGTTTATCCGAAATCCTGTTCATCTGAAACCACGGTGATCAAAATCCTGTTTATCTGAACTGGCAGTTGGATGTAACCACAGTAATATTCAACACAGTTAAGGTAGTGTCCACCAAGTTTTCAGTGCTTTACAAGGAAAAAAAAGTTCAATACCTGTAGATATGTACTAAGTTTCCTATGGACTTAAAAAGTCATGGTAAGACATTATGATGGCTAAAGGAGCCAACATGTGGGCAAGGAAAAAAATCTATTAACTCTTAGTCAAATTTGGAAGAAAAATCATGTGTATTTGTTTTAAAATTCTTTCAAGGAGCCATGAGTTGGTATAGGCTCACTATATAAATATACTTGAATATGTTAGGCTACATAAGACCTAGTTTCACTTAATCTGAAAAGTGGATATCGTAGTGAGCTTCGTACCTTTGCTAGCCTTTTCAAAATTATTTTTGAAATGTGTTGACACTATTTCTTATGGGCCAAGTGTACCATACTTGAGGCATAAATTGGAACCTGTTTATCCCAATTTTTCTGTTATCTGAACTACCTTCAGTCCTGATGTGTTCAGATAAATAGGATTTTGCTGTATGTTAGCTTGTTGGTGGCAATATTTGTAAAATTTTTGGCCATGTATGGATGCATTTTTTTCTTCATACTGCCCGACTCTAGTGCAGAGTGGATTTATAGCGATATTGCCTCACAATACTTTCAAGAGACCTACTTTCATGGGGATAAAAATTCTGTAAACCTGGGAAGCGCCTCACCTCATGAAATATTGGTATTTCAAGGAAAATTTTGGCAGTTGGAGGGGGGGTTGCCTTATATGCACATCAAAATATTTCATAAATCGTGGGAAATTTGACCTGCATTCTGGGAAATTAAAAAATTTTTCAACTTTGCCTTGTAGAGACAAGTGTGAAACCAGATGAGAACTTAATTGTGTTATCTTCTGTTGCAGCAAACTTGAAGTTCCCTTCCAAATGTCCAGGGTGTTCTTTGCACAGTATCATTAGGAAAATTCCAAACGTTAGTGAGAAATCTGGGTTCACTTGATGGCATAGCCCTGAAAATTTGATCATCTGAACCTCTCTGAGGAAGAGACCACACTGCCTGAATCTGACAGTAAATATGCAAGACTTCAAACTCAAGTCCATCAACAGTGCTGTATAAGATACCCCTCGCATACTGTTGTCAGAACACAGCATTATATTTGTTTCCTGTTATGTGATCTGCTGTTAGTTCAAGAGTTGTTCTCAAAACAATCATATGGTTGTGGAAAAATTCCAACAACAAATAGCCTGTTGAAGAACAGTCTAGCAGAAATACATTGATGGTTTTGGAGGGTTGCCTAAATTTTATGACCTGTCTTCCTGCAGTTACTCCTGTTGCAGACTTAGTCTGTGCTGGACATGTGCGACTTACGAAATTTGAAGGGAAATTCAATGCCTAGCTATTTGCAAACTTTAATCATTGCTTAATGTACCCGAAGGATCATGGGGACTGGGAGTATAAACAATGGGCTAAGTTAGCGTGGGTGCTACTACTGTATTGTTTGTACTCCCCGTTCCCATGGTCCCTTGGGTGCATTTAGCAATGGTTAAAATCTGTTATTGTAATAAATGGTTCCTACAGTCCTTTATTAAAAAAGCTGAAATCAGTGTCCACACTTTGTGTGGCACATTTTAAAAAAATGCAAGTAAGGATGCACTGGATGCCGGGTTTGGGACCTGGCTGGAGTGGGATTTGTCCTGATACTGTGTTAAATCGTGGCATTTTCAACTTTCACTAAAAAAGCACTTAAATAGTGAATAGCTTTAGAGTCAATGGGGGAAATAGGGGGAGTAGTGGCGGGGGAGGGCAGATTGATTCTGTGATATTACCAGATCAATAAACTGGCACCGCCTTGATTTTCTATGGCAAGAATTATCCAGAACAATAGTTGGAAGAGAAAATTAAAAGAGAAAATAGGTCAAAATTTTTTTTTTTTTTTTCATAATATTCTGCTTTAGAAATAGGAGTGAGGGTATTGTTATTTGGTTAGTGGGAAATGTGTTCTTCATTCATCTTCACTGGCATGAATGTGACTCCTACCATTCATATACATGTTCAAAGGATTAATTAACAGTTATTCTAAAAGCAGTATGTTACTACTATTGTTTATATGAGGTAACTGTAGAAGAAGGGCTAACTTTAAAAAAAAAGGTGCCTACACTGCAAGCTCTAGTCATTTTAGTGGTGCTCAAAGCTAAAGATAGATTAATGATACATGGAAGTTACCTCACTGCATGTACTATAGTGGACTTATATAAAGAGTGAAATAAATACCTTGTACCTTTATAGATACCTGTTCCATTACCTACTGTATAATCCCAATTACTACGTAATACTGAAGAAGAAGTTCACTTGTGGAAAGATGTTGCATAAATTTGTCAGACTGCTAACTTTTCAGACCAGAATTTACAAAGATCTCTGTGGACTTTCATGAAGATCTGGCCTAAACCAGATATTTTGTCACCAGACTGCCCTGGATATTTGGCAAATTCCTGATGCAAATATGTCAAATATTAATAATTTTTCTTCAGAGATTTCAGATGCTTTACAGACATGTGGAGATTTTTTTGAAATATGTAAATGAAAAGTCTTTGCTTATCTAGCTGACCCTAAAGGCGGTTTAAATCCTTTCCATGTGATAGTGAAAACACTCATGGGGCAATTTTCTTTTTAATGCAACTCTTGACATGCTATGGTTATGTTGTATATCCATAGTGCCAATTGGTGATTTTGCCTATTTCATCTACAAAGTGAGTGACTTCAACACATTTAAGATGTGGACTTGAAGCATCTTAACATATGATATACCTATCCTGCTTAATATTTTCTCAAGGTATCAATTTTTAATACACCTTTATAATATATTTATAAATTTATTGCTACAATGTTTGGTTAGCTTTCTCATGGACAGAATTCAAATTTGCATATGATGTTGACATATTGGATCATATTTTTATCTTTTAATGCTAGGTGAAGATGCCAGCGAAACAGCCTCTCAGAGTGACTCAATCCCACCTCCACAACTCTCCCCTCATCCAGCCCCTATTACTGGCAGGAGTAATTCTGCACAACCAAGGTCTTCCCCTCACAAATCCCCAGGGAGGGGCAGAGGAAGGGGTAGAGGTAGACCAAGGATTCATAGGACAGTTTCTGAACCACACCCCTTATCAACAAACCAGGGAAATTCAGTGGCAGTCAAAGAAAAGTCAGACAGAACTGTAGGAAAGACGGCATCTCCAGGGAAGAATTCAGAGTCCACAAGCAAGCATTCAAGTCCAGATAAATCCACTCCAAGTGGAGTTGGCAGAAGGACAGCAGTACTATTTAGTAAAAAAGCTGCCAATAGGGGAGGATCAACTCCCCGCCGGGTGGGGAGGCCTCCAAAGAGGGCAGCATCTCTTGATGTTCCCTCAACTACCTCACCACGAAATCCCAATGGTGGACTCAGTGTTGAAAGTGAATCCAACAAAAACTTGCCAGCTAGCATCCCAGAGCATGGAGCTACTTTACGAAAGCGAGCCCGGAGCCTCAGTTATAGTCAAGACAAATCAAAGAGCCCAACCAAGCAGCAGTCTGAAAATGAACTTGCCAATGGGTTTGATGCCAAAGCCCCCAGTGGTGAGAGTTTCACTGTTTATAGGACTGAACATTTGACAAGGAGTAGTTCGGACTCAGAAAGTAGTGTCAGCAGCCACTCTAGTGGCGTTCCCACCGACTCAAGTTCCGGTGAAGAAGATCGGCAGAGTAGGAGACACAGACATGGGGTCAATTTTACAGAGGACAGTAGCGGGGATACATCATGTGGGGAAAGTACCAGTACCAACAGCAGGTTCAATGTGAGGTCAAAGGCTGGTGGCCCAGTCCTAAGAGACAGGGAAAGGCGAGGTATGAACAAGTGGCCTGCGTGAGAAGAGACATGAAGTGTAGTGATTGGGTGTCTGACTCCTCTTAGTCATATTTTGTGAGATTACATATGAGCAGTCTTGGCTAGAGTTGTCTTCCTCTTAACATATCATTTAATAGTTTTAGGGAAATTGAAGTACCTCAGATCCTATTGGTGTGAAAATTTTTTACATGAGTTTGAATAAATTGTTTAAAAACTTCAGAATGTGCATTGCTTAAAGTATATTATTTCCATTGAGATAAGATCAAAATAAACTTGCTTAAATACCATTGTAGTAGCATTTTACAGTTATACTGAATGTACAAATTTGCTTTGAATATGTCCTTTTGGAAAAGCAACTTTTTATATGAAAAATTGGTATCACTACTATTTTTGTTATTTATGAGGATTAGGAGAGTTTCTGTATTACTCTAAACAAGAAGGTTGTAGATATTTAAGGATTTAATGGATAGTGTACAATTCAATAGTAAAATGTTTAAAAATAGATTAATTGTCAGCTTAGCATATAATTTCAAAAGGTAAAGTAGGAAGAAAATTTTCTCATAAGGTTGTTGTCGATGAATATTGAGGCACATAAAAGTCCTGTGAATGGATGGGGTTACCAGAAATAGGTATGTGAAATAAAATACTTTGTTAAATGGTTTTTGTGGTTCACATGTAAGAAATGCAAACATTTCAATGAAAGGTATGTGATAAAAGTACTATTTACACAAGGTTAGTTAGTTAGTTAGATGAGGTTTTACGGCCCAGTTTCTAACCAATTGGTTTAAGTCGAGCCAGCCACAGCCTTTTTTCCAGTTGTGGCTCACTGGCTTGTTTTCCCTACTCCATTGCTTATGCTAAGCACCAACCACAATGGCAGTAGGTTACATTTTTAAAGTCTTCGGTATGACCCGGCCAGGATGTGAACCCTAGACGTTCTGGCTTTACACAAGGATCCACATTGATGCTTCTGAAGGTAGTTTAATTTAGAAACATTCTAGTAAATAATTTCTTCAAAAATTTCCAACATTCACAACTCAAAAATGATAATTGACTTGTCTGTATGTTATAATTTATAACAGAGCAATTCAAGGCAGAAGTCTCAGTACCCATAATTCTATGGGAACAATTTCATAAAAAAACCATTTCCTCTGTGGGCATTATATCCTCCATCTGTCAAAATGTTTGTTATTATTTCCCATAAGAAAATTTTAAAATTAACTTCGAAGATTTCAGTAGAAAAAAAGTACCCATGTCATGATTTAGAATTAACATGAATGACCACTTAATGCTGCAAGTGATATGCTTTTTTACAGTATGGTCTGGTTATGAATATGCATATGCCCAGACTTAACCTCACCCAATCCTCACATGATATCATGCAAAATATCAAGTCTCGAGACCCTTCAGCCCTGACCTTATTTCATGTCTCCTTAACCATAACCTTGTGACAGGATATCATGCATGATATGCATGTCTCAAGACAAGAATGTGACACATTACAAACAAAATGTGAGGATTTAGTGTTTACCTTACCATGATGCTGTGACGAGCCTTTTGCATTTTTGAGGTGGCTTCAGATCCACTGATTTTATTACTTTAGATCTATATATCCAAATAAGTTAGCTCTCTGTAAATTACAGGTATTCTCGCCATAGAAGGAAAGGGATATTCCAGAAATCTTATTAAGTAATCACAACAGCAAAGGGAAAGTGACACACCCACTTAACCCTACCCCTTTGTTTCAAAGCTGTATTTTCAACCTCTTCATATACATGTGGCTTTACAGATAAGGCTCTTGAAAGGCTCCGTATAGAGTGACCCTCTGGTATTGTGTTCTGGGGATGGTCAGTCAATAGTTTTATATACTGTTACTTAGACCCAAAGAGGCAGGTATATACAAACAATATGGCAGCCTACACATCAACATTATGAAAGTGATAGTAAGGCTCTTCTAGGAGCTTGAATGTCAGATAAAACTTGCTAATTAATATGCCAAAGAAAGATTAAAAATCACACATATAGTATGTGTTCCATCTCTAAATTTCGTACTGGTACAGAAATTTCAGGAAAGAAAAGGTTGCATATCAATTAATATTGCCATCGTTCGTTAAATGTTTCAGTATGTGGGAGGGGGGAAATTGGGGGAGGGGTGCACAGTGAAAGGAATAACATGTGGTAGGCTGCATTTACCTAGCCGAATTACTAGAGGTAAAGCATTTCATCATTAGGACATGTCTCAATAGTCTTTGCTTGTTTACGATGATGAAAGGGTTGCAATCACTTAATACCCTATTTGCAAAGATTTGATTGTAATGAACAGATAATCTCATGAAGAATACGTATACAACATTTTGATTTCACAACAATATTTCTTCAAAGGAAGTTGAATTGTTGGGAAACATTGCGGCCAGTTGGAAGGAAAAGTGGATGTTTTATTCCTTTTATAATTCTCCAAAACAATGCAAAGACAGAGTGAGTACTTCTCTGATGAGGGAAAAAAATTTGCTGAAATAAGAATAGATCTCTTTCCAACTTTTTCTCTAGAAATATTTTTCAGAGATATATTTTATAGTTTGATGTCTCTCAAAGTTGCACTTCTCATTTGAAGCAAAATTTTTAATAAAGGTGTGTTCCAATGACGCAATGTGAAGTTGGGTGCAACCAGGACAACAGTCATTTACTGTTGAAAATTTCATGTTTACTAGCAAAAAAATATTTATGTTACAAATTTTGTGTCTCACGATGGAAAGCTGTCATGTGATACCCAGTGATAGTAATCCTGATACTCGGGTAAATGAAATATGTAGACATTAGTGTTTGAACTTTTGTTTTGGCAAATTTGGTTTTCCTTATTCAAATTTGTTTTGAATACTTTCTAGAAGTTTCAGTGTTGTCAAAAAATTTTAGGTGAAAGGTGCTAATTTCTTAGAACTGCAAAAGGTTTTGGACACAGCATGCTGTTGCAAGGTAACAGTTAATGACCTTAAAGAAGACATTTAGAAAAAAAACTAATCATCAACAAATATTTTGAGTTGTGAACATTAGGGGTTCAAGGTTTTTTCAAAAAATGGTCAGATGTTTGAAGGGTAAGTTGGTTTGGGTCCCACTGTATTAAATGTTAGGAATGATGGTCCCACTGTATGAATTGTTAGGATTGACGAACCATGTAATTGGGTCTTGGGTATGTAATTGACAACTTTGAAAAACGCCAGTTTGGTCCTTAAAGGTGAGCCCTTGGTGAAGTAGGTTGGTGTAAGCCTCAGAGGAAACATAACAAAAAAGAAATGTTCCCTGTAGAGTTCTTGAGATGGTTACTAGAATATTACTTATAAGTTGTATGTTGTATTTACTGGAAGTAATTTTTGTGAACTTCATAATTGCAATGCACAGAGACAGTTTGCCAAAATTATTCAAGCAATTTTCTCAGGTGTGGCTGCTGAGGAAGAGAGGATGATTTCCTGGTTTTAAAGTTGGCTGCAAGGTGCTTGAGGTCACAAGGAGGTATTTGTAAGTCAACCTTGAACTGATAAAATTTAAATTAAAAGCACTCCACCAACTCCCTGTGCCAAAAATAAAAGAAATTATCAAATTCTCATTTTCATGGGCTATTTTGCCTGCCCAATAGGCCAAAAAAATGCCTCTGGTTCCTTGTGAGCCCTCCTGTCTGTTGCACACCACAAAATCTGTATCAATTTCTCCTCGCTGATTGTCATTTTCAGCAAAGACAAGAAGTGCAAGTGGAGCTTCAGATGATGAGGATGAAGACGAAGAAATTCCCCTTAATCCTTTGGACCTGGTGTGGGCTAAATGTCGAGGCTATCCATCCTACCCCGCCCTGGTGAGTGACTTTGACTTGTGTCTTTATCTTTTTTGTCAGTTCAAGGTTGCATTGGTTTGCTCAGTCTCTCTTAAAATGTTCAAGCCAGTTTGGCTGTCATATATTCTAAGAATTTTATACACTTGCATTCTTGACTTTAAAAATGGCCCTTTTTGCATATTTTAACTTGGTAATCTTTTCAGATCAGAATTTCATTATTGCCACAGAGTAGTTTGAATAGGTAACAGTGTAATTAGCACAGGGTGCAGGTTACATCACAGGTAGGTCGGAAAAATGCATAAATATGCAAAAATATTGTTCAAGGGGCTTGTAGAACATGAGAAATGGCATGAATTGGTCCTGATATTGAACTCTTAAAATCATGAGGAGAAGCAATACAAGGACTGATTTTGTGAACCTATTATCACCTTAATGAGGAAATGGCCACATCCACACTTAACAGACCTCTTACAGTAGTCTAAAGAAGAAGTACTTTTGCACCCTAAATAATAACAGCTATGCATCTCTGAGCTGAGGAATGCAATTGTTGAAATAATCTGTGCACCACAGAAAGAAAATGTGTCATCTACAATACTTGATTAGCTCTCCTATATGTGGTTTATAGCCACAACTAAAATTAACATCCAAGGATGTGTTCTAAGTGTCACTTATATCTGCCCATTGCAGGTATATGTAGGGCACTTTTGGACTGTTATCTGTGGGCAACTGAGGTGACTTAGATGCATAGCAGATATTAGCAAGGGTGCTAAAAGATGCTTGGAGTACCATTAAACCTCCTACCCCTTCCCTCTCTCCTTTCCACCCCTTCTCCCCTTCACCCCTTCCCCTCCCCTTCACTCCTCCCACCCATTTTTTCAGAACCTGACTTGATCAAATGTCTTTTCGTCATTGGAATGATCACTTACAATTGTCATATTGTTGTAAGGATATTTTTAGAGGATTGTGATGTGTGTCATAGGCTTAAGATGCAATAAGGAATTCAGATAAATCTTTTGTTAGTTAACAGTGATCGTACTCCAATACATAAAGTACTTTTAACAGATTTTGATAGTTGAAGGTAACAAGTAGTCACCCCTATTTTTTTTTTTTTTTTTTTTTTTTTTTTCTTTTTTTCTTTTTTGAGACATCTGCAGTATAAATCTGCATTTCTATGTATTCGCAAGTATATTTTATGACATTTCAGAAAATAAATATTGAATATGAAAAGTATAACAGAGAGGTACTCTGTATGAATTCAACAGTTCGGTATTAAACACAATATTGTCTCATAATTAAAAATAGTCATCCATGAATTAGGATATGACAGTATAATTAATCAGATTGAGATGACTGCACTTTCCCTTTAAGTAGATGTAGAGCCATAGTATGTGGGAGTTACAAAACGGATATGCACAATTTTTGAGTTAAGCACACTTTATTTGTTATTCTTTGTAACAAGACTGGTGCTTGTGTTCTTTAGAAAGCATTTAGCTGGTAGTAAAAAATAAAGTAAAATAAAAAAGGGACTTTACAATAGTCCTTCTGCAAACAGAGGCCATGTTGCTTGTCCTCTGATGGAGACACTAACAGATGGAAGCAAGAGATCTTTATATTTTGCTGTAATAATTCAATTTATAGTTTTGGGCATTACATTTTGGTTTTGAAGCAATTTGCCATTTAATGAACTAACAGAAATTCAATGAATTTGCACCGAGCTAGTCTTGTGCATGGCCAGGGTGTAAAATTTATCTCAAGTGTGAAGTACAGTATTAAAAGCCGCACATGAAAGTACCTAGCAACATTTCAAATTCTCTTGGAACAGTAGCATTTTCATCAAATTGATATGTTATTGCTGTAATGCACATACCAATTGAATGACTCTCCCCACTTACACCTTGGTCAATCATTGCACATTTGCAGTGTGTACAGTGACGCATCCCACAGTCACAGCTGTGACTAAATACCTTACAAAAAGTTACACACCCTTGAGTCGCAGAAGTGTTGCACAGTTTGTATTTATGGCCAACATTTATTAAATAATATTAAATTTCTGGCAATTTTCATTTACTCCTGTGCCAAGTGTTACTCACAATTACCCACCTAGGGTTGCAAATTTAGTATTTGACATCTGAGGTGAAGTGACTCACTCCCTAGTCACTTGGTGACTTACAATATTGGTACAGTGAAGTACATGTGAGTCACTGTTACTACCAATGATACACCTGTGACTGACTATGCCCAGGATCAGTGGGGTGAGTCATACAGCTGATACATACATAACAGTGAATCATTCCCAAAGGTTAGCAGTTGATTGATAACTGAAGTGAAGTGGCTCACCCCTTAGTTGTAATATGGGTACAGTGAGGTACCTGTGAGTCACATTGTTATTGTCAATGACCCACTATTGAATGACCGTGCCTAACGTTAGTGGGGCAAGTCATTCAGCGATAAGTACATAACTGGGAATCATTCCCATTGGTTAGCAATTAAGTGAGTGATATCTGAAGTGAAGTGACTCACTCTTTGGTGACTGACAATATTGATACCAGGAAGTACATGTGAGTCACACTGTCATTACCAATGACTCACCTGTGACTGACCATGCCTGGGGTTCTTGGGGTGAGTCATTCAGTTGATAATTACCTATTAAAGAGGTAGCACAAGTTTGCTTCATTCCTTATTACCTCTGGCATTGAAAATTGCTCAATACTAAATCACCAAGTATTTCCATTTTATTCATTTTCCCTTGGATAGATTGGCCCAAGGTATCCATATAATTGATGAACAAACACTTGGATTGACAAGATTCTTTAGGATCAGTATTAAAGGCTTTGAAAAGTTTTTTAAAGTTAAATGGTTCTTTTCCAGATTTGATACGTTTATAAGAACCATCATTCTTTGCTCACTGGTGCTTTTTATGTTGTCTACTGTTTTTCAGATTTATATATTTTTGATGTTCCCCTTTAAGGGATGTACTATATTCCTTCTGTACCGTTAGTATGATTTGAATTCAATATTAAAAATGTTGCTTACTGTATAATTGCATAATTTACATAAAAAATTCTAGTGTCAAAGACACCTGCTTAAACTCTTTTAAAAGAGGTTTTATTTATAATTCAATGAGAATGGGTAATTTCATAGCATTGCTTCATATTTTAAGAAAAACTTCTGGAAGTATAATTAAAATTGTTTTGCCAGGTCAATGGGATATGGTTAGTATGACTTGCTCTCTTCAAGGTGTTGACGCTCTGGTGATAGTTGCTCTTTAAAGTATTTTTTTTTTATCTTTAAAATTCAGCAGTCTTGGTTGGGACTTAACATTATCAAAAACTTTATTAGCTCAAGGTGTACTGGCTTATGAATATTCATCAGTTTGAATGAATATTAGCAAAGCTAACCCAGCTTGTGTGAATATTCAGCAGATTTAATGAAATCGCACACTGTAAACTTCAAACCACGAGGTTTACAAGGAAGTATTGTATGTCATGGATAGCACATAGCAACATTGTACTGTACACTCCAACTGCTACGTCTTAAGTAGACCCCAAGTGATGTACTTTATTGTGTCACAGGCTTTAACTGAGTATGTAATAATACTTACATATTAACATATTTATCAAAACTTATATTTTAAGAATATGTATGTACTCACACTCACAACCTAAAAATAAACAAAAAAGGGGCACTCCTAACAAAAGATACTGCATTTGCATTCACCATAGTATGATACAACTCTTACTGTATATTCCAACACTGTCTTCACGAACATGTGGCTTTGAGTGACAGATTCGCATTTTTGTTTTCATTTCAACAAGATGTTGAGATAAATGGTTTCTGTTTCCAACTGTCTCTGACCATAACTATGATATTGCCCCTTAACTTAACATCTTACCTCCTTCCCCACACCCCATAGTTGTCAGAAAATATATATACATGTCACAACAAAGAAGTCCGGACATAGAGCAGTCACCATCACATCGTTGTTTCATAGACTTTAAGTGATTAAAACTCCTGTTTTGACAAATTTATGTATGTATATGTATTTACAAGAATACATTTTTTTTCGCATTTCAAAACAAAAACATGTATCTGTACTCATGATAACCAGATATTCTGCATATCTACTCATGACATTGTACTTTGTAGTTCTGTAATGTCATAGCTAATTATAGAAAAAGGATGCGCTTTTTGTTTGTTTTTTTTTAACTAGGGCTCAAAATAAAACTGGAAAGAGCACGGTCAATTGTGTCAGAGCACCAAGGCCTAACAAGAGAAGAATTTATGCCAAACTTAAAAGTTCACAAAAGTCATGATTTTTTGTCACACCTGTTGAGTCTTACTCACATCATGATGGTACAGTAAATGTTCAAAACAGATTCTGCACATGTGACCCACAATTAAAATGGCAATGATAGAGTATTTAATTAATGAATAAATCACTTATTACAAATTTGTGACAAGACACTTTTTACTACTACTGTAGGTAGTAATCATATGCAACCCCTGTTCAAAGACAACAAAAGGCTTATATACCAACTTGGTTGACAGGCTTGCAACTCCTGTTGTAACCAAAAGCTGCTGTGATCAAGGCTTCAGTTGTATACATGGTGCACATTCAAGAGGGCCTGGTCTATCAAGAGCTTGGACAAACATTGTGAAATACAAACTCTTAAACCCATAAAAAGTACAAAATTCTCACCGTTTTGTTAGTAACTATAGGAAGTGATGCATGAGTAATTTGACTAATTAGAGGCATTGTCGTGCAATGATAACCTTCAAACTTGTCTTAAAATAATTTGATATCAACTCAACGAGCCCCTTTTAAAACTAAACAGAAATAATACAGAAAGGCATCGAATCCATTATGGCTTTTGATGCTGATTATTTTTTAGGGGCATCAATGCAAAGTGAAAGGGCCAATTAAAAGCTATGACATTCAGTGCCTCCTGTTATTTGTTGCCCTGTTTTACCAGTTTACATCAGCATATAATGTGCACTTGAAAAATTTTATTTCTGAACAAAAATCTGACACAAAATATGTGTGACTCCTTGAGGAGGGTAAGTTAAGTTTATTATTAAAGTTTAACAGTTCAGTTGGAACGATGGAATGATATTAAAATGATATTAGAAGTCTTTCTGTTTGTAAAATCTGTATTAAAGGAATTGATGAATGCATCACAGAACAAAATCTGTGGATTGGAAATGTTGTGACTATCAGTATCAAGTTATTGCTCTGGCATGGTTTCAGCCATTACAACTTTTTTTTCCCATGCTTGTATATGAAATAAAATTTTGACCGCACAGCGATATTTTAATTTAGACTTAACTGAAATATTGTGTATTTGAAAATAGATCCTGTTCTCTTTACTGCCATTTAAATTGTAAAATTTTTTACCTGATATAAGTATTGCTGAATTTACATTGCAGAAATATTAAAACACACCTGAGTAGGCACAAACTGAGATTGTAAATGCTGCCCTCACTTTGTGTGAGAAATTCAATTCAACAAAATTATTGCAAAAAGATGCATTTTGGCTAAAAGTGTTGTATACTATATTATCAACATAAATGATGTTGATCATAATGGGGCTTCCCTCTGTACATTCATGTTGTTAAAGGTCTTAGAGTCTAGGTTATCTACTAATTACAGTAGCTTGGAAGGCATTTTAGTTATTTTCTGTATGTAACACATATATTTTGCTTTTATACAACATACAGTAGTTACAAAACAAATCAAATTTGGAGTGTATTGCAAACTGATACCATTTGCAGTACTGTCAGTTTTCACATTCTTATGCATAGTTGAGGTCGTGCTGTGTGCTGGACATAAATAATACCATTTGTTTTTCACTCCAGACATGGTACAGTGATGTGATTCATTTTAAATACCTAAAACTCTATTCCCATTTCAGTAAAGTTTTGGTAATTGCTGCATGGTTACAGTAGTTTGTCTTCTTCCCTTCAACACCCTTTTATGTAAAACATTGTACTGTGTGGTATTTGGTAGACAGTCGCCGAAGAGCAGTCAATTAAATGTTCCAATAACCATTTTAAAATAAAATGTGATCACCACTGAAGTTTCAAGTGTATTTGAAAAGTCATTTAGTGGATTTGAAAGTGTGCTGTAGGTTTGAATGCTACTACGATCTGTGGTTAATGCAACATTACATTCTTTCCACAAGATGTCCTGAGGCTACATTGGTTCCGAGTTGAATGCAAGAATGCAAGCACTCTGGGTTTATAAGTACCTTTAGACTTCCATGTAGATAATGTGTTGTGTAAGTCCTTAAAACGACTCAACAGCACTTTGTTAGCCGATGAGTGAAGACTAATTGTTGTGTATGGACATAGACCAAAGCAAACTGCAATATTGACGCAAGCTGTTTATTGTCACCTCCCCCCCCATCCCCCATCCCACACAAATGATGCTTACGCTGTATTTGTCTAAGAAATGTAAGGCCAGTTCATACTCCATGAAAGCCCTGTATATAGCTATGTGTAAAAATCATAATGTACTTATAGTCCAGTATATTATATTATGGCATAGATTCAACCTCACACAGGGCTAGTAGGCCTACAGTACGTGCTTGTGAACTTGTCTGTAAAAAGCCAGAAAAACAGTTTGCAGGTTGTTTTATAACTAATTTTAGTAACCATTTTTAACAAGTAGATCAAATAATAATACAATTTATAAAGCACCATTGTTACAACAATGGAATCCATTTTGCTGAACGGTAAAAACATTACATACCTAAAAAACGAAAAATGTAGGCCATAAGACCTTTAAAAAAGATGAGTTTCCATACAGATTTAAAAAATACTAATAGAGGAACACAGTTTTGTGATTAAAAGGAAAATGCAGTCCCCCAGTTTGTAGTAGTGTACCCCAGTACACTAGTTCAGGAATGGCTCATATCAATCATGTGACAATATTTTTGTTACTTATTTCCTAAATTTATGCAGAATAACTCACTGGTTTACCCTCAATATTCAATGAACATTATGAAAATACTTGTGAGAGAAATAAGAGGAGATCTGTGAGATTTAGCAAATTTTTAAAAATAAACTTGAGGGGACTGCCATTTCCCTTTAAGTGAATGTGACACCACAGAGGAGGATTTGCCACAGCTAGAGCCAACTGCTTGTCAGATGTTAGGAATGAAAAGACAAATAATCAGGGCTGTACCATTGCTTCATAGACTGACAAAATTAGTTGAAAACAAATTGTGTATACCACAGTTTATCAGAATAGATCAAATAAAATGAGTCAAGTAATTACCATGGTCAGAATAAAGTGATAAAAATCAGTGTGACCAATAAATTTTCTTTGAATAAAGTACAGTGGTTACTCCAGGAGAATGAAGTAAATGCAGTCACCCTGACTTTTTCTTGAAAATTCCATTTAATCGATTAAATTTTTCTCATTCGTTGAAAACTATCTTACATGATATTTACAACTCTGATATAGCATATCAAAGGTAATCTAAAGCATGGTTAATTGGTTCAGGGAGCTGTTTAATAGGGAAAGGGGTGGCCATTTGCCTCCATTTAGAGAGAATATTTTATTAGGCAAAAGTGCACAGTCCCCCAGATGAAAGTCTGACACACTTATGAAACAAAGAGCTATTATAGAAACCCCTACACATTCACCATATTTCAAATTTGAGCATAGCTAAAGAGTGTTATTACTTGGAATTAAAAGGTGAGTGAACTTCTAATGGATTTCTTACAATCAGAAGCCATCCTTTTCTGAAAACTCTGTACTCTTCATAGTTATATCAATTATCTCTATACTGCACGTTTAGTTAACAGTGACCTGCCTTCAACCCTTCAGATTAGTACTTTTACTTAGAAATTGCTTACAGGCTACCAAATTTAAAATACGCACACATTGCATCTCCTGCTCGTCAAGAAGGAGAAATACGTTTGTGCTTCTTGGTGCAGTCCCCTCAAGGTGTTTTCTTGTGAAACATGTACTAAATAAATAAAGCAAGTAAACCACTTTCATTGTGTGTTGAATTTTACCAAATTGGGTCGGTTGATAATATTAATGATAAAACAGAACTGCCTGTAGAAATAAGAAGTCATGCAAGTATGTTTGGTCTTTCAAAAGACGCATGCAGATATTCCTCCCTCAGCTTGTTGAGAATGACTGTGTGTGGAAAACTTAATTAAATTTCTTTACCTAAAAGTATGTTTGATCTACTGTTTAGCCCTAGCCATGGGACATATTTTTAACACCTTTGCAGACTGTAGACTCTCAGAAAGAGACAAATATGATAAATTCTATCTCTTCAGATGGCAGATTTTGAAGAGAGTATCAGTTTGGTATAAAGCATGAAGAAAGAATGGACTGGATAATGAATGGAAAAAAAAATGAATTTCAAGGAACTTCTTTTTTTTAATATCTCAAACTAAAGAGAACGGTGAGACATTGTGGTGTTAATTGCTCAATTTGAAAAAAAAAAAGTTTTAAAGAGAAATCCTAAAAACATGTTCCGCTTTCATATGGTCCCTATGTATCATCAGTATTTTTGCATACTATCCAAATACACAGCTCAAAATTAAACCTCTTAAAATATTGTCTAACACCAAATACAAAAAGAACAAACCTTTATGTTGCAGCTGAGATTTTAAGGGTGAATGCTACCGTAAATTTAGTCAAATTGTCGCTGCAAATGTAATGATAATGATATTTGCAAACAGATTGACAATCAGCATGTAAACAGCATTTCAATCGGGGCATTAGGAGACGTGCGAGTAGACCAGGGTTGGCATCCCTGGCGTGCAGTTCAGGAGGATGCAATATTTGGAAACACTTTTTTTCTTCCTGTTTTATGCAGTTGGAGCAAAGCACAGGTATCTCATGGGGATGGATGAGTTAGGGGTTTGGCACAAACAAATGTCATGCCGATGGGCAAAGGAGCCCTGCAACCCTACTATGACAAAGTGTTCGTACACCTAGTCTAACATTTCTTTTGTATTCTCTTGAATAATTCAAGCCTTTAAAGACATTGCTAGGCGGCATTTTGTAGGGGTCTTATATGAAAGATAAAAAATTTCCATTACATGTCATCCCCATACCAAAACTCTATATTTCTAACTCAAGATATCCCTTCCTAAAGATTGGTTACTTTTAACAAGAAATATCTCCTGGTGTCCTCAAGGTCACAAACTGAAACCAAGTGGGCAAATTGCCTCAGATTCCTTTTGCTATTCGCTATAATTGGATACCTTGTTTGTCCTTGAAATTTGATACGGTTGCAATGTTTAGATGCTTTTTCATGTAGATATGGTGTAAAACCGTTCTATACTTATGGTGCAGCAAATAAAGTTATGAAATAATCACTATAGTGATAGTGATATCAACAATATAAAGGTTAGTTTGTTAGATGAGGTTTAACGGCCCAGTTTCCAACCAATTGGTTCAAGTCGAGCCGGCCACGGCCTTTTTTC
>WURT03162251.1:0-10687 GCA_009936505.3 Holothuria glaberrima | reverse complement strand
AGTTATTCTGCATAAATTTAAGAAATAAGTGACAAAAATATTGTCACATGATTGATATGAGCCATTCCTGAACTAGTTTACGAGGGTAATCTAACTCAAATTGGGGGATTGCATTTTCCCTTTAAGGTTGTGTATAAGAATCTTTATCGAAGTTGGCCAGAGTGTTCACATAATGGGTCACAATATGTGTACTTTGTGCTGATGTTAAATGTCATTTGAGATCACATAGGGTCAGATGGTGAAATCCATGCCAATGCTTTTCCACAGTTTTCTTTTGTTTGATACATATTACCATTATTCGATGGGCCTGACAAATTGAGATATAAATCGCACTTTATTTTTGTCAACAGAATTACCTACAGTATAGTGCCTACAAACATTAAACAAAGTTGTTGTAAGCCTGTCAACTCTCATATGCTGTAGCTTAGACTATTTACATCTATACTGTAGCACTTAAGGTGCTAAATCATGACTGTCCATGACTCCTTGGTTTGGATCCCTAATGACACTCCTGAACAGTAACTGTGTGTGAGGGAATTGTAGTTGAGCTACAGCATCATTGATGCTCTTGTCAAAGTTGCTAAGGTCATAATACATATCAAGGGCTTGATAATTATGGTAATAGGAAGTAGGTCAAAGATCATTTGGGGTCATGACAGGTCAGAGAGCGAAATTACGCAGAAGCATTCATCTCCTAGTGGTTATGTCAGAATTTTTTCAGATTTGACTGGACTGGTCTGTAAATGATTGGTTCATCAAAATTTTACTTTTGAAGTAGGTAAAAGATCATTTGGGGGCAGAAGAGAGGTCAATTTCAAAAGTAGTTCTAAATTTTATAAAATTTAAGAGTGTTCAGTAGATGATGGGTCATCAAAGTAAATGGGGGATATACAGTAATTTGACAAAGTGATGCAGTGAAAGTAGTATTTCCAAAAAACAAAAAAAACAAAAAAAAATAACTGAAATACAAAAAAAAAAGAACAAGCTTACTGAAACACTTTTGCAGAGATAAATACTGCTGCTTAATGTGAAACTAAAATTTTCAGAAGGATAAGAAGTGCCAGGTTTTTCAAAGAGTACCCACCTTTAATTTTGTTAAAAGATGCTCCTTCTGGCCCATCCACAAGCTGTTCCTCTTGTATATTGTTAGGTGTGAGGAATTTGTCTATGTTGAGGAATGTGATTTACAGCCTAATACCCATAGGGGTTAACACATCAAACAGAGGTCTAACCATTCAAATTCAACAAACACTTAAAAGAAGAAAAAACAATAAGAAGGAACATTGAAATTGCACATGCCCAAGGTAACAACATCCACTGAATTTCTTTGATTGACATAATTTTAGTCCAGAGCATGAAATCTGATGGGATCAAGTCCGGTCTCAATTGATCAACTGTCGTTCAAATAAGATTGTTTTGAGTTGTAAGGCAAGTGGAACCCTCTGGCAAACTATCTAATTCCATAAGTTTTGGGAAGCAGAAAACGGGGAAAGGTCCCTTTTGATCCTGTCGGATTTTGAATATCTTTTCTAGCAGGTAAGCTGTCTGTACAAAACCAAAGGTTACAAGGCCATTTCTTCCATAAGTAAAGTAATTTGATCACAATGACCTAGATCGTAGCAAAATCCACTCACCTACATCTATATATGTTGCTGTTCTGTAAAATAGATGTATGTGCAAGTAGATCACACAGGGTAAACTGTGTTAGTTAGGCTGATATCCAGTTTTAATTTAAGGTGATAGGAGTTTTGCTCTCCCTACATAAGGAGTGCTTTTATGCCCCATAGTTTGTACATGCATGGCCCTTACCCCTTTATAGCAAACAGCAGACCCGAGTAATGCATGGGAATTCAAGGATTAAACCATTAATTTCTCAGGGTACGACTTTCATGCTTGAGCTGGCCGATTGTAATTTGAGTAATAGTTACTTAACACACTCTCCTAGCAATTCTAAGAAAGCATGCATTGAGGCCATCATTCACATTTCTTGGCCTCAGTCGTGTGTGATCACATCAAGTGTGACCAAAGGGTAATGAAAAGGGCAACTTCTGTTTAATTGACTGTTCAGGGATTGCTACCTCTGGACTATTTCTCTCAGAAGAGTAGAGCCAGATATCTACTGTAAATGTGGAAAGGGAATATACTGCAAATTTGGTAAGGGAATGTACCCACTATGCCATGTTATGTACATTCACAAACTTACCTGCATATCTGTGCTGCACAATTGTTGCCATGTATTGATGATATGACTACATTTATAGTGCTCAAAGTTCCAATCCAGTCATTATGACCATGTCCCTGTGGCCGAGCCCATCCCCTCCCCTATCTCCTCCCCTATCTCTTTGATTTTTAGCTGAGACGTACCAACTACATGCATGGTCAAGTGGTTAGAGCATCCGACTTGTAGCCGTAAGGTTAGGGGGTCGAGTCCTGGCCGGGTCATACTAAAGACTTTAAATGAAACCTACTGCCATTGTGCTTAGTGCTCAGCATAAGTAGTGGACTAGGGAAAACAAGCCAGTGAGCCACAACTGGAAAAAAGGCCATGGCCGGCCTGACCTTAAACCATATGGTTACAAACTGAGCCGTAAACCTCATCCAAATAACTTAGCTGAGACTTCCATTAAAAATAGCAATGTATTCTGCACTGTATCTTCTATACGATAGCCCAAAATATTCTATTTATATTTGAAAGATGATCCAGAGGGGTTGAAATAAGATCTAAAAGGGTTAAAGCCAAATGATATTTTGCTGGTATAGACATTTGCAACAGCACTGGGGTAGGGCATGCTATGCAATATCAAAGTTGGATATCAAAGGGTAACTGTGTAGGAAGCAGAAAGAACTATCCTGATTAAGGCATTAGGTATATTGCTAGTTTTGTAGGGGTTCTTTAATATTACCTCCTATCTACACTTCTAATCCTATAACTGCCCCAAATTTTATCTTGCAAATTAAGATTTAAGATTTTAGCACGGCCAACAGCATGCCCTCATTTGGGACATCTTATACCCAAATTTTTCCTTCTTTGTCAGATCTGGAAGACAAAAGTTACTTTCACCTGTTTTTCCTGTCCTTCTCTTTGAAGGATCTGCATATAATTATATTTTACAGATATATACTTATGGGACCATTTGGATTGGGAGGTGCATGGGGTGGGCACATTTTTGTGGCCTGAATCATTGAGCAATTTTAGAAGGGATTCTCCAAATTTCTGTAGATTCTGCCCATATTTTGGGGTGTCTAAAAGTTTGGAGGGGGCACAGTAGCCCCCTCTGTCTTATAGGTGTTTGTGTACAGAAAAAACAAAGTAATGAAAAAAGAAACTGAGTGACTCATCAGGCAAATCTGATTTTCTGAACTATAAGTTGAAGTTCAATAAATTTATATGGCACACTATTTCAAATGATTATTCTAATTTGCATAACAAAAGAGAAAGTGAAAAAAAAAGGAAAATTGAGGAGTTTGATACCATGGAATGTACAAATAACATCTTAAAGATTCCCTGAAAATTCTGCAGTTTTTTTTTTTTTGGAAGGATGTTGATTAGGATGTGTAAAAGTCCGACTTGTATAACATCCTCACATAAGGTTTAATCATTTCATCAAGAGAGAGCTTTATGTTGTAACAGAACTTATGTATTAGTATCTGTTAGTTATTGTATACATTGTCATGAGTACGAGTAAAGTTGGAGTGTCTCAGGTTGTGAGAACAAGTATAGTAGACTACACATCAACTTTTTCAGGGGTACAAGTACATTGCAAGAAATGCCCCTTACAGATTTTAACAGAAATTGTGCAGCCATGCTTATTTCCAGAGGGCTTGGTTCTGTTACTCTTCTTTCCTGCCTGCTGATCTCATCTCTTAAAGCAGATCATCTTTCTCCAGAATAGCCATATACAGAAAAGCAGTACTGGCATTTGCCATGGTGGTAATCCTCTGAAGTTTATCAGTCGCCCAAGTGAATGTTGACAGTGATCTTTTATGCAGCCGTGCAGTTTGTGTACACAAGCCTGATAAGCATCTTTGCCGAGACGATAAGGTGCGAACTGGCTATAAACGTTTTGCTGAAAACCTGATGAAGGGCCCATTCATCGGGAAATTGGAAGTCTTCGATTCTGTAAGGGGCCTATGTTTCTAACCCTAACCTAAACCTAACCCTAAGAAAAATCGAACCTGGGAACAACGAACTTCGGGATCATCAAACTTTGGGAACATTGGACCTCGGGAACATTGAATCCTGGGAACAGTGGACCTTGGGAACATCGAACCCTGGGAACATTGAACCGCGGAAACATGGAACCCTGGGAACTTTGAACCCTGGGAACATTGAACCCTGGGAATAACGAACCTTGTAATCATAGACAACCATTGAAATAATGCAAAAACGGAGAACATGAACCTTGGGAACATTGAACCCCAGCGGGTAGATCCCTTTCATGGCATGTACATAAATTTTGCCTTAGTCCCAAATCTAACGTCCAAAATCTGTGAGTATGTCGAGTACAGATCCATTAAGGCAATTAATTTTGCAATTAAGCATGAGTGTGCATGACATACTTGCTAAAAGTCTGACAGTGTAATATTCAACTGTAGTGGAAAAAGTGTTTGAAATTTACTTAAAATGTTGAAAACTTGAAATGTCTATCAAATTTGTTATATTTAAGAGTACATCCTTGATCATTTGACAAAACATGATCAAGTTGAAATTTTGACTAGTATATTACATATATATTTGTTATTACAGACCTATAAAGTTTACATTTCACATGTTTCCCATGCTCTTCCTGCATGTATCATCATTTAAACCTACCAAAGTCTTCTGCCACATGCATAGTAACATTCCTATAATGATCAAATATAGGTACCTCCCAGAGGAATCAAACATCACCCCTCCTTACCTACTATCAGGGAAACTGTCCAGAATTAAGACACTCCTATCAAGTGTATATTTGTAACCCTCACTTGACTGTAAGATCATGGTAAATCTTAATCACACAGTGACAGAGGGTGCCCTCTGACTGAGGGCAGCCTCCTTAGTCCTCTTCTTGCTTACCAAATCAGAGTTTGTTGGAGCAGTTCTCTCACCTATCCTCATAGAACACATGGATTGAAATGGATAACAACATTATTTTTTACAGTAATTTAGATTGCCCTATCAATAAAGTAGATGTATCCAGTTCTGCAATGGAGGTTGTACTTGATTCCCATGACAGCTCAACTGGGCTAAGTAGTATATGAGCTGTTAAAGACCTAAATGATGATATTCAGAGAAATGTTACAAACACGTAACAGGCAAATGTAGGCTAAGTACACTTGGAAGATGTAGCATGATAGGATAATACTGCTACACTTGAACAGGTTGTGACATTGATATAGTTTGAGCACTTACAGAAGTCTAAGAAAGTTTTAACCCACCTCATTAAATATTACACTGCAGGGCCACCAGTGTGTTATTATAAAGTGGTAAGGAATACAGGATGTACGTGTTAGCAATGCATCTTAATGTGAGGCTATGAGGGTAACATAGCCGTATTTAAATCACTTCAGAAATTAAGCACCATGAAGACTAATGGTGTGCATAGGACACCGAAAACTGGGACCAAACTGAAACCACAGTTTTGGGTGCACTGGTCCTGGTGATCTCAGACCAAGGGTTGGCTGGTGTGACCTTTCATGAAACCCACATTATTTTGATCTTGGGTGCATGGTCTGTTTGTGATCCAACCTGGGAAAAAACACAAAAACCAGCAGTTCTAGTGGTGTAAATTTTGTACCTTTTTCCCCAAGGCCACAGTTGCAACCCCCCCCCCCCCACCATTGAACTAAAATGCCATAAATTTATTGGTCAAATTAAGTCACTATGTATCAAAGAAAAATGTTGCCTCATGTTGCTGTAGTCCCCTATTTATATCTCAGTATATTTTGTACATTTTCATTTGCATATCGTGACTAAGATCTGATCAACTTAAGGTCCTATACTTGTTCCATGAAAGCTTGCTTGGGATTTTTTCGGGTTGGTCCCAGGTCGTCCAAATGCTTTGCCGGTTTGGGGTGTTTGGCTAATGTCCAAAATAATGCTGGTTTGGTCTCAGGTGGTCTGTTTAGGATGCTTCATTGGTTAGGGTGGTCCTGGTTGCACCCAAACTGACCATTGAGTGGTTTGGGCATAAAAAACCCCCAAAAACAGAAGGACATACACCTTTAAAGGGCAATTCTTGTCATCCCAGACAGTTGCAATTCTCCAAACTATGCAACTTGTAGCTCGATCCTCTCATAACTGTATAAAACTCCTCCTTGTGGGGCAGACACAAACCTTTTTTTATTACTTCAAGGTCATGTCCTGGTTAGCATGTAAGGCTATATTAATGTGTAATCCAAGCACTCTCTCTGCATTGTGAGGATTGTAAGCTACTGTGCATCTTTTGAATTTTCAAACTTTGCTGTCAATCCAAGAGCAGTAACCAACTGAGAATTTTGATACCCCTACTCTAAAAATATACCTTGGGGTGACGAGTATATGGCTTTAATGTAGCTCTGTAAATTATATACTTCATTTGTTACAGAGCTGATTCAATATGTTGCTTTAAACTTTGTTTCTCCGATTGGAATGGTTATATTGCTTTAAGGTGAGTTTCAAAGGTCTCCAAGTCTTTGTAACAAGGAAATGTGTAAATATAGATAGAATTGAAACTACTTAAGCTCATTTACTCTTCACACTCAGACTAGGTTTTGTGTTTGATTTGCTTGAATTCTTCTGAACTACATATTCCACCAACCCTCTGTATGCATGCATGCAGCATTGCAGTCACTTCAGGTATTTCATTATAATCCTTAACTGACAGTATCTTAGCTGTGGAAGCAAGAGTTGGATATCCAGTCAACTTGAGGACAGAAACAGAGGATTGCATTCATCTTGAGCTCTAGCTGAATCTGTCAGCTATTATTAAGCCATTTGTAAAGTTGCCAGAGGAGCTATCTACCTTCCCTCTAAATCTGTGGCTGTCATAGTATGTATGGAACATGGCTCACCGTCACTGCTGGCTACACTGTGAATTCATCAGACCTGTGCATATAGATCTACTCAGCTTAAGTCATGCACAAACCTTCTGTCACTAAACCCAGAAAACTATTTATAGACTGGTCTACCCAGCATGCTTTAATTGTCCATATGTGCCGGTGCACACACTTGTTTGAGTTTTGTCCCCTTTCACTGACTTTAACTGTTCAGTGCTGGTCTGAATCTTAACAGAGAATGTTGTCTCATGGATGGTATTCTGCAGCTGGCTGTGTAGGCTATAATGAAAGCTAAAATTGTGACAAAAAAATTGCCTAATAGTGAGCAGTGGGGTATATTGCTTTCACAGGTTTTAATATAAATGCCTTGGAAGATCTATATCTGCTAGCATATTACTCGTCTAGCTGCAGACATGTCATATAATTCTGCTGGTAGTCTGATTGTCTTTATATAAATAGAGCTGATAAGCTATCTGGTACTCTCATAAAATGAAAGTCAATTTCCTTATGGTTGAAATTGCCTCACATTGTTCTTGGATGATTGGTATCAAACGGAACCTGTTTTTTTTATCATTTGGTGCAGTTTCAAAGGAGGGTGTTGTCACCAAAATATACCTGTTTTGATTCTGAAGTGATTTTCAATTCAATATTTTTGGATATCTTTTTGAGTTTTGTGTCGCATTTTACAAGGTGGAGATATAGCATAGTGTCATAGTGCACTGCTGTGGAATTTTGTTTGCATAAACTTCAGAGTTTTATTTTCTTGTAAATGTGACACATACCTGCAGCTTTCACTTCTATTGATCAATCTTTTCAGGAATTGTGAGATTAAGTTTGCAAGGAATCAGTGAATTGTTGAAATCTTTGCTTCATACACACGGCACTTCTCGTTTGACTTGATTGGGATACATTCTTTCGCAGCTGCTAGATACTGTGTGATAGGATTGACAATGTGTATCTACAAACTTAGTCATTGCTAATTCATTTATATGTCATTTATTTATTCCATAGGTGTATATGTTGTTGAAATTGCAGACTTTTCAACACTAATTGAGATAAACTGTACTGTACTTAGTAATATCAACCTTCATACTGTGCAGTAGTTTTTGTTTGGCTCACCTTTCCAGTGGAATGTAACCGTATATTTTATGCTATTAGCTTGAAAGCCTTTTTGTCATATTTTTGAACAAGTTTTGAAAACTTCCTTTCTTTTAACAATTTATTAACCATTCAGTTGTGGAACCTATGTGGAAAGCATACCACTTCATTCTAGTTCTTTAACTACAATATGTTGGACATACCTACAGTATATGACATTTTCTATAACAGTGTGTGGCTCCATTTGAAAGTTAATCTGTACCTGCAGTCCATTGAAAACATTCTTTCTGTTTCAGAGAAAGAACTATGTAGTTGTGCCACGGATGAAGGAAGCTTACCACACAGTAATTGTGAAATGTGTTTGCACTGTATGCTTATTTAATTTTGGTATTGAGAATTAAATTGTTACAAAAAACCGTTCTGTGTGATACTTTCAGCTGCGGAAGCATTGGCCGCTTTGATCACTGCAAGGCTTTAATGCATTTTGGCCAAAAAGTGTATCGTTTTTATGTGATTGAGAATCTCAAAGTGTTCAATTGACAGCCGTGTTTTCAAATTCAGTGCTGTTTAACCTTCATATTCACACACCTTGCTTTTATGAACCTTAAAATATACCACTGATGAGAGATGCAGAAGAAACCTTGCTGAAATTTGTCGATTTAAGACCTTTAAAGTGCAAAATAGCTTTTAGTACATTATGGAGCCAAGCCCAAAGGAAAAGGCAGGAAGCTTCCATTTCGGAAAGTACAAATACCCAAAGCCAAGGTCGAAATCCCTCGGTGCTGCTGCGTTGCTCCAGTCGGGGATTGAAGCATTGACCAATCGTCATAGACATCGTGATGTAGATAGCGACACTGAGGTAGAATCGGCTGGGATCCATTCTTTTCCGAAAAACAGACCGGATAGTTTTAAGTAGGTTCTTTTATTTCTTATCTAGCAGAAATTAAAATATTTTGTCACGGCATGTTTATCCTTTTAATATTTAAGTTTCTGTTCAATATGGCTGTAAAGGCTGATGGAGTCAGCAGCTTTTTAGATGCTATTCTTTTGATTATATTTTTTTATTAAGTTTTAATATTATCCTTCCATATGGATCAAAGTGGGTGTACTTCACTTAAATCACTAACAAATAAATTTCACTTAAAGGGAAATATTTTATTTGTTTTACAGAAAATTTCCATTTTTTTTAAACCAATAGTAATGGATACAGAATGATAGACAATTCAAAATAAGGCAGTATGGTAGCTTGCTTCTCAAGAAATAAGGCTGTAGGCTCTCACAGGAAGAAATTTGGTGACTGTTGCACAAAAATAATTTGTTCCCCCAAACTTTCAAAAATTCAAATGATGCAATATCCATTACTCTTGAAATGCATACTTATTTTGAGGAGACAGTTTATTGCTAGAGTTTAATGGTGAGACAGGACAGGTTAATAGTGCTTAAAGGTATTTTCTTTGTATGCCATTTTGGTGCAATTTAAACGCAATATTTGCCTTTAATACAACTGCAGCTACATCAATCAAATACCGTAAATTAATACACAAAAATGATACAAACAGGTCAGATGTGAACTTAAATCCTCAGAAAGCAGAAAAAATACATTATTAACATTAAACTTGCTGCATGCAGCAAGTTGCTCATATACAAAGATACACTTTGTCAAGGTTTTGCTCCTTTCCACCTCCTACTGTATTTACAAAAATGGAGAATGGGTGAGAGAGCTTTCAATGCCTTCAAGGAGTAGGGTATTCCATTAATGCGCTGTTAGTGTTTGCTAAAAGATAATTGCCGCAATTAAGGTTTTACCTTGTGTAAATACCAGGTAAGTACTTTAGCTGATAGACTCAATCCTAAGTGGTTTTTGGAGAGTTTTTATTTTTAAAAAGTCTCATTTGAAAAGTACACATGTAGAACTTGCTGGTACAGATTTTGTTTCTATCTTTTACTAAAATAAGGTAATCATCCACTGAACCCACATTTTTATGTGTTTGGTCATAGATTTATTGCCCATGCATGGGATACTGTTCTTCATTAATTTAAGATCACAATAAGCATGTAATTGTTCATGCAATATGGTATACCAAGGGTAAGCTTATTGTGGAAAACATAACCACACATTTTTGTCTTTCTACCAGACTGCATTGTCACTTTACTCAGTTGTACATTTGGTGAAATATTGTTTGAACTATAATGTACTGTAGCATTGTATCTATTATGCTTGAAAAGCACTTTAAAATAAATTTTACACAATGGAAGGTGACAGTGCATATATAAATACGTACAGTTCACCGTGATCAGTCTGCTTAAATTTATTATGAATGGTAGTCAGCTGTTCTACAGTAATTTAAATTAAGCAATGTGTAACCTCTTACTGTAGCTCTTTAAAGGCAATAGGCAGTTGCCCCAAAATTTGCTTTGAAATATCAGCAAACTTGCAAATCTCCTCCTATTGCATTACAAGCACCCTTGAAGACGTTTTGAACATAACCATGTATTACAAACAATAGGTAAAGCAAGGAGAAATTCCCCTTGAATTTCACAATTCACTAACAAATATATTGTCACATGATCA
>WURT03162240.1:0-10687 GCA_009936505.3 Holothuria glaberrima | reverse complement strand
AATAATAATAATAATAATAATAATAATAATAATAATAATAATAATAATAATAATAATAATAATAATAATAATAATTTGGAGTGATTGACATTACTATTATGTTCCCTTTTTGAATCCTAAATAAATTATTCTTAAAGGGGGTGTTGCATTATCCGAAACATGTTTAGGAATATCTCTATTCACAGTTGGTGACTACACTCCCGTTCATTAATTCAACAAAAGCATCGCTCTGATCAGTAGATGATGATTTTCGGAGAAATATGTGTAAAAATGCACTGTAGACAGCTTAGCTACAGTAGTATGTGGATATGGCCCTGAGCAATTTAAATTCAATACAGGCCATTATGATTTTGCACAGGGAGGACGGGTTAGAAGTAACTTAATGGGGAGAACTTTAAAGGTCTGCAGCAAGTAGACAATCGTTAAAGTATTTGCCATCGATATATCAACTGTTGTTTACATGACAATTGACGAAACAAGGCTTTCCATATGGAAATATTTTGTGAGCTGTTCTCTTCGAAGACTTTCAAATTAAGCTAATGCTTATTCAAGATGTGTGTTAAACATAAATTTGCAATTTATACAGTGGACTTTTAATAAATCGTGGGGAGAACTGTAGGTACACAACATGTTTATGACATTTGTACCATCACGTAGACGGGTGTGACATTATCATGTCCGCATTCATTTAAAATCGAAGTGTCAGTGATCGCGACTGGCATATACTTTTTTCAAATGATTGGTAGCAATGTAACTAACACAAAAGCGTGTGTTGGTCTGGATATTACGATCAGACCACTCTATTATTGATGTGTTCATAACCGAGACCATCCGGGACCTGCAAAGCTGCGTACTTGGAACGTCAGAGACTAAACCGGTTTGGTGGAAAACCTAACCACCGCACAATGGAAGCTTACCCGTTAAAACAACTCAGGCTAAAGCGAATGAAAGACGACGAATCCCTCATTTGACGAAAGCATTGTTGATAAGATTTTCTCCGTAATTGCGAATTGAAAGAAAATAGTAGCCTACGGAGAACTAACTGTTAGATACAAGGGAACTTCTAACATAAGTTATTCCGATACACTGAGACTACTTTCTGGGTCTTTGGCACTGCTGGGGGATGGTGACTTACGCATTGAATTTTCTTCAATATTTTCTTCGATTTGGGGTCATTTTCTTTTTTTTCTGCTTCTTTTTCCATAAAGGAAAAATTGGCAGAGACTAACGTTAATGCCAAATAGTATAGTTTCGGAAGTTTGGGTATGAAATACTGACAGATAAGGTTTCTTGTCGCATAAGACATTCGGTATCACAGCACAAATCAATTTGCATTGATTAACGACATTAATTGCACATTCTACAGAAAAAAACGATTGCAAAATTTTGCTGAATATGTAGAGTGCGCTAGGATCACGGAATGGTTTTGTTGAGAGGGTAACTCGGGGTAAAATGACACACAAAACCAGGCTGGAGGTGCTGTGGAAGCGCGAATTGCTCTCCCAAACGTGATTGGGTCCATGGCAATTCCTTTCGGGACCTGGTGGGTTCCAGGAGCAATGCCCAGGTGGCAGTCATTCTAATACCCACAATTTCGCTAATACCCCAGAGCTTCCTTGGCTTCGACCCTGGACCACACAGAAATCACAGTTTGACACTTTTTGATACCTTGCCAAAAGTAAAAGGAATCTATGCCATCACACCTGCGAGTGTGTGTGTGTGTGAAGTGTGTATGTATGTGAGTTTGTGACGCTTAGAATGTAAACACGATATCTCAAGATAGCAATTATGATTGATCAATCCTCGTATATAAATTTATCATACCAAAAGAAAGATCCCTACTGCTTTTGTTGGAGGTCAATGGTCATCGAGGTGCCCAAAGCTCAACAATTCGAAACATTTTCAACACGATATCTCAAGGTAGAAAGCACGAATACTAAACCGTCCCTAGAAGAAGGATAGTACGTAATGACCAATGATGTTATCCTGTCTATGTTGGTAGATGGCAAAGATTATTTAAAGTAACCGGAGAAAGGGTGAAACTACGAAAACCGAGAAGGATGCTGGTAAACATGGTATCTTAAGATAGGAAACTTGACTTGTAAATTTTTCATAGTAAGACAAAAACCCTGTTGTTTTTAGGGAAAGTTAGAGGCCGTTTGACGGTCACCAAAGGTAAAAAAACATGATACTTCAAGATGGGAATGATGGACACTTCTAACACTTAGTATATAGATTTGTCATATTACGAGGTAGCACCATTTTGTTTTTGGCCGAGATTAAACGTCATTTAAAGTCACCAGAGATGAAACTACAAAATGCTTGCAAATGGCTTGAAAATATGTTATCTGAAGATGGTCATGACGGATGTTTTGCATACTGGGTGTTTACATTTGTAACATTGCGAGGAAGGTTCCTATTGTTTTGATGGAAGTCAGAGGTCATTTGAAGTTGCAAATTGTCAAAAAACGAAAGATCTGTAATCACATTATTTCAAGACAGGTATTATAGATACTTTTCAGACTTGGTATATAGAATTGCCATATAAAGAAAACGATTGCTATTGGCTTTAGTAGAGGTAGAAAGTCACCTGAGGTAACCAGACGTAACTACGAAACCCGTGTAAACTGCTCGTAAGAAACAATATCTCAAGAATAGACAGTGGGCCGTATTACCAAACTGTGTCGTTTCGTGGCCAAAAAAGTGAGGGCTAAATATTTGTCTTTGCAAGGATAAAATCATCATAGAAAATCATATATCTTTTCACAAGCATAACTTTAATTAATTCGTAATTCCAGTTTAAATCACGTGATGATGGACTTGTGTGAAAAATACTGGGACTATATTGTAATAAAACACAACATACAAATAAGATGTAAAGGGATGATTTTAGTGAAGTGCTCGGTTTTCCATTGGCAAGGATTCGAATCCATTACAAGCACATATTTTTCGTTTATTGTTGTTCAGTTTGTGTCTTCTGTTAATTGTCATACTTGGGATACAGATTTTTATATTGAGAGTAAGAGCCCCATTGCTTTTGTTGAGGGCACTAAAATTTGAGATCATTATCGTTAAAAAGGAATAAAAAGGGGAGAAGTTTCACAAAGCTTTTGGTAGTAGAATAACGAACTCGACTCCGCGTTGTCCGTTTTATTGTCGAGTTTGGACTCTCGACAGTTTATTTACCAATAATATATAGTTACTGTCCGTTAAATGCGTTTTATTCCTTACTTTACAGTTTGAATTAAAAAAGCCCCTTGGCACCGATGTGTCCTTTTTATTGAAATATTCACCATTTATGACAGGACTTCTTCCCTGCTTCCCTAAGCTAGTATAACAATTTATTATTATGCTCATGCCTTAAGATTAGATACATTAAATGCCTTGAAGCTTGAATTAATATGCCTGTGGTCACTTCTTTATGTGCACTTGATGCCCAAGGAGCTGTTTTAAAAGTCAAAATGAGTTCTTAGGAATTATATTACTCAGATGAAAAAACAGGCGGGGCACCATGAGTGTGCAAAACACAATAAAGATCATTATCAGAAAATGAATCGATAATGGTATAGGCTTAAAGGTTTAATGATCCGTTCTGCTTTTCTAGGATTCTTTAAGTTGTCAAGCTGATCACGATCATTTATTAATGTTAACAACATTGAATTAAGTGGGGCTTAAGCCGAGAGGGTGCGGTGCTGCGGCGGCAATGACCCTTCTTCCTAAACAATACTGTCCTAAAGTAGGTCAACTGTTCACCTTAATGACACACATCACATAGAGGCATATGCCTATGGTATGCAATTTAACATGGCTTAATAAATGTTTAATATAGTACAGCCTAGCACTCCTACTTATGTTGTTTCACATTCTGACATTGTATAAATATTGTCGATAACAGTGGCATATATAAACTGTTGGGTATGTGGTTCACCTTTGCACAGTCGTTGGCATTGCCCAGTATTCTTTGTTTTATCAAAGGATCTCTAATCTCACCCAGGCAGTAGCAATTCTCCCTACGAAGCTTAATACGAACTCCAATTTGAACCAAACTTCTTTTCTAGGTCACCTCTAAGACAGACCCACTGTAGCCTGCGCTGAGTTTAAATTGCTCCAAAAAATATTGCCAAACACAGTATGTGTGAACTTAACTGGAAACACAACTGACTGTACCAGTAACTGTTGACCAACCAGAGTGAAATTAAAATGCAGTTATGAGCTGTTTTTAAAACTCTAGAGCTGTTCTCAATTATGTTTGGGCAGAGAATTGATGGCAGCTTCCTAGTTTGGAGGGATGCCATGTCATATCCCCTTTAATGTGTTTTTTAATTAATTTACAGAAAATAAATTTAGAGAGAATAATCCTTTTGCGTTTTTGTTCTTACAAATCGTTAGGCATACGTGATAAACGACTTCGCGGTGAGCCCGGTGAAATGGCTATCGTTAGATTATTTATGCGGTATGAAAATTGAGGGCAGGATTTGTACAGTAAAACAATTCCAATTTTCATGACAAATTAAGTCCCCTATAAATGTCCGTTCATCTGCACAATACTTCAGTGCATCGTTGTAATTTGCGCGAGCTTGAGATCAAATTAAAGATTAAAATACTTTTTGGGACCCAAAATCATACTGTTCTTAGATAAAATGTCAATAAAAGGTAGGCTAAAAGCTAGATTTATCAATTATTTCTTATTTTTCCCACTTAATTTTTGCGGAGTTTTAGAACGGCAAGGGGTAACTGCCTCAGTCCACCCCATTAGTAGAGTCAATTGTCTTTACCAGAAAGTCCACAATAGCTGCAATAATTGCTTTCTTTAGACATGATGGCAGTCTGCTACAAGTGATTTGACCATATTTTACAACTATTATTCTTTAAAGGGCATGAACAGTCACCCCAAACTTTTTTTAAAACAGCAGCTAAATTTCACAGATATCTTCTTATTTGTCTTCCACGTATCTTTCATTATATTTCAGGACTTAAATATTTCATGTTCAAGGTAAACCAAGTAGTAACTGCTCATGAATTTATAATTTAGTGACAAAAATATTGCTACATGATGCTGATTAGCCATTTATGAAATAGTGTAGACTATTACACTATCCAGGTTGTGTTGCCTGCATTTTCCCTTTAAATGTAGAAAAGAAAATCGTTAAGCGAATAGGGTGCTTCGCCATTTACGTGAAATGTTCTACCAAACTTTGAAGTCCATCGATACATAAAAAATACTTTTCCAGGGTTTTAACACTTGTGTACATCTTCCTGGTGTTTCCAACAATTGCAAACGTCGTCGTCAGTGAACCAGGAAGTAATCAATTACGATATTTATGACACTTGTGTGAAGCTTTTTATAACTGTCATTCGTTATCAAGTAATAAAGTACTTAAAGACAATAGGCAGTCGCCCCAAAATTTGCTTTGTAAAATCAACAAACGCTTACAAATCTCCCATTATCGCATTACAATAAGCACCTCTGAAGACGTTTTGAACATAACTATTAGAAGCAATAGCTAAAACAAGGAAAAATCCTCCTTCAATTTCACAATTTACTAACAAAAAATGTTGTCACATGATCAAAATAGGCCATTCATGAACTAGAATGGCATGGCATGGCATGGCATACTATCTCTGACTGGGGTTATTGCATTTTCTCTTCAATACTTACAGCTACCATGCTCTCGGGCTATGCTGACGGACGACTCTATCGGATATATGACATTGGATACACAGGAAAATCACTTCCAGATTTGTAAGCTTTGAGACATACTTCAGTTTTTGATGATTTTAAAACTGTTCGAGGGGAATGAAAAGGATGGTCTAGCAGGTCGTAGCCTCTTGCACTATTCGCCCTAAAGCTATGTAACAGGTGATCTATCGGCAAGTTGCTATTGTTGTTGTTATGACTAAATTGTTTCTGTTAAACCAGATTTTGGGTCTCATTTTCTTGGAATGTTAAAACTCTTCGAGTCACCTGTTAGACCAAATATTGTTATTATTACTCTCCTCAAACCTACACTTCATTTTAAGCCTGGAACTTAACACTGTAATTTACTACAACTTATCTTCCGATATACACCTGCGATGGCTACACTTTTCCTCGTTGATCTACGATAAGCCATGTATATGACACTGTGCAATAGATATATCATGACTATTAAAATGAATCCACATCTGCAATTTTTGAGCACTTGCCTAGGATGTAAAACGAGTAATAATGAGTCCTAAAATATAAACTCTCTGTCCTAGCTGTCTAGGGCCTGTGTCAAACTGCCTGTCGGAACCTATGTCTCTTGTAAAGGCCTATGACAATTACCTGTATGTCTAAATCTACGACGGGGATTTATTACCTTAGGGACGCGTCACCAGCAGTTGGTTCCTATCGTATAAGAAAGTTTTGCCAAAATACTAGACTGGCGAAATGGCAATATCAAGTTTGCCGTCTTAGTAATTTGCATTTACAAGGTGTTTGAGATATCAAGTTAACAAAATTACACTTCAAAAAACCCCCAAAATTTTTTCAAAGTCAAGAAATTTGATGATTTTGACTAGAATTTTTCCGATCGAGTGGGTATAATTCCGCAATCAACCAGTCTTAAGTATCGAGATAGACAAGTTGGACACTTATGTGATGCTTGTAACAATGAGGTACGACAATCCTGGCTGATATAGAAACACTCCACGACAGTTCCGATCTTAGTTTACCAGATGAGGCGCGATGACGTCACTACTTGTAAAAAGGATGATCAGATATCAGTTCTGTTCGGAATTTTCAACTCACACGGACCCCTCACACACAACCTAGACTCAAGTAAATTGGACTTTTAAAAGATGTATTTAACCATACGTCAAACTGTAGATGAATGTAGATACTATGTTGCAGTGCCACCGTGTAGATTGTACTACCCCTGCGTTATGAAGACAAGAGTGACATTTCGGTAATGTTTTATTGAGTACCGAACTTGGTGAACAGTTTACAGCGTATTGCAATCAAATTCTTCACTCTCATCATTCTTCAGTTTATAACAGGGCTGGCACAAGTAGGGGGCACGGGGACCATTCCTCGTCGGGAAAAGCCCCCCCCCATCGGGAAAACTGTCCGGTTTTGTCCCGGAGCTGTTTTGTATACTATAACATATATAGTTCTCGACAATGGCAAGTTGCAGCGACGATTTACCTAATTTTGGTCTAAATTAGGGCAAATTCTCCAGTAAACTCCCAAAATTTCCAATTTTCTTCGTTCAAAACCCACTTTGTTTCAAAAATTTTATAGTTAAATCTCAACTATTTCAAATTTTCTCCAGTGAAGGCACATAACTTTTGAGGCGCATCGCGGGCCAAAATTTTTCTTTCGAGCATCGTTTCGGCTTGCTTTCGCAAAAGGTTTCGGGCTGCTGCTCCCCCCCCCCCCCGTCGAGGAGCTTGAACCTCTGTCGGGCAAATTCTGGAGCCACCCCCTGGTTATAATAGAAATAGTTAAGCTTCTTACTGCGTTAGTGGTACAGAAAATTTCGGTACCGTACCTTTAAACTTGTTATTTTTAGGAAAAGAACGAAAGTCAATTTAAAATAAGGTATAGCTTGGTAAATTTATTTTCAAATAAAAAGTTCTCAAAGAAACACATTCACTGCCTTGTAGACCATGAATAATTTTTCGTCCCGAAAAATAAAACGTTACCATATTCATAAACCTCGGTTTAAGTAAATAAAGCTATCGCCTAAACCTTTTGTTTCTTTCTTATTTGGGGGTGCTTAATCAATTATGAAAGCTATATCTGTCCGTGCCATGTTGATTCCATGCACACAATATGCCCAATCCCTACCTTAGTCTTCTAATAGTTTTGCAGGCTTGATTTCTAGAAAACATGAAATTTATAAACTAAGTCATGCATGACTGGCATTTCCAGATAAAATACCTTAAATGTCATTCATAGTCAGCCTTCAGACATTTAAATTTAAATCTTACTGTGACTTAATACAAAATGAGCTAATAATTGATGAGATGCTAATGCATTTTCTACAAAGCTTCATTTTGAGATGGGAACAGACATAAATGGATCACATTCCAAGCTTGAATCGTATGGAACTATATCAGGTGTGTGTAGATTTATGGTAAACATACAACTACAAAATTTGATACAGGTATACAGCTAGGAGAATCTATGGTTCAATCACCTCAGTTTTATTTCATGGAAGAAGTTTTATTCCCAAATTTTGGCACAGACAACAAAATTGTAATTACCGGTATGGTAGTAAATGATTTATTCATCTATTTAAAACGCTTGAAGCTGCTTTCATGTTTTGACGGGGTGTTTCAAGAAAAGACATTACTTCACTCGGTAACGTTTTACAAATTTGAGTTGCTATGCACTGTGATTTCTCTAAGAGGTGTGAGGCAGCTCGGTCTTCGAAGTTTTGATTTGCTCGAGGAATTGTGGGATGCATTAAAATTATATAAATTTTGTAAATTACAATCTTGATAATTACATTAAGAAGAATAAAGCTAAAGACAAATTATTCAAGGAGCGAACTTCAAGCACCTGCACGACTTGGACTTATGTTCTCTTCTTTTCAAGAAAAATGATTGGGTGAGTCTTACGGATTGGTAATCCTCTGCTTTGATGATGTGAGAATGGAAAGTAAAAACTCTAAACTTTTAACTTCTACAGTCTCCCTTTTTATCATTTTTTGCATGAGCCAAAAAGGAAACGAAACATACGATTACAAAGTTTATTTCGTAAAACCTTCCCTATTTTAGAGAGGGGATTTATAGATTGCCTTAATGTCAAAAAAAAAGGAGAATGAAAAAAAAAAGTCAAAACTCGACATAGTATCACCATGCAAGTTGTAATGGTAGTACTTCCATGGCAATGTGTACATTGCAAGATGAACTTCACAAAACGATGATTACTCCGACGAGGAAGTCGCCCTCATGAACGACTTTCTTCTGTAGTTCAAAACTGAGGGACAGGCGTCCTCTCGATTACTTAGCCGGTGTATCGGCATTCCTTCTCTAACGGTGCAATGTTCATGGATGGCAATAAGGGGGCTGATGCGAGGAACCCGCCTTCTCGTCACGGGTGACGCCAGGTCCCCCCCCCCCCCGCGGGGCAAAAAACTTTCTATAAATAGCTGATAATGTGGTACGTGCATGTTTTCATATGCTTTATGACGTCTCAGTAAGACTGTCACAGCATATTGCATATAGTTACAAAATGGACATAACGAATTTAGCACTGATTAAGTGTTACGTGGAAAATCCGAGTTGAAGACTTTTGCAGCGTGCCCAGCGCAATAATTTTTTGGGGGTTTCCATATTAGAATTTGTCCTCATTGAGAGACAAAACAGATCAAAACATATGGAGGGAGAGGCTTGCCTCTAACGAGGATCACATGCGTTGTAACATACCACCCGTCTGTTTTACGATGGGCTCTTAAAGTCATTTACTTGCTTTCTGTCGACATTTTCAAGGAACAACAGCGCCACACAAAGAATTTTGGACCTTTGCAGAAAACATACTATTCTTGTATGTTTCCTTGTACATTGAACTCTAAATTTCGCACTTGCAGACTATTCTTTGCTGAGGAAGGGCCCAGTTCTTCTTCGGAGTCATTTCTTTCAAAAAGATTTGGTTCAAGACCAATTTCATCCATATTAACAAGATATCGTTTGATTTTCAGGAAATTCTGAATAAATGAGAGGGCTTTGAGACTGCTTACAAGTGTGTAATTTTGATGCAACGCGATGCGTAAAGTGATAACTTAGATTCATAACCAGACCTTTTGAATTTTAACGAAACGAATCTCTTAGAAACTATATCAAATGGATATTTCAGAAGAAGTATGTTTCGCTTGTGTTTAAGAGTGTTTGAATATGTTTTGAATAAAAAAGAATAAAATATTTAAGATGGCATGACAAATTTACTATAAATTTAGATTGGCAACGAAAAAAACGAGAAGTGGCGCAGTGACGTCATTAGTCAGCCGGAATGTGAAGAATATTTTCAAATACTCTGCCGCCAAAAGTATCCATGGGTTTCCGTCTCCTTTAAATGATCATGAAATTTGTTGTTTTTATTAAAGAACCAAACACTGAGGGGAGAGACCGAGAAAGTATTCAAAAACGAAGGAACATAGCTGTAAAGAATATATCAAAAGCAGACAAAATTTTCATATCACTAAAAGTAGATGTGGTGTGATAATTACTTACCAGATATAGGCTGTACCAGGGAGTTGCTCTTGGGGCAACACCAGGTCAGTGAGTTGCTCTTGTGGCAACTCCTTGGTCGAACTAACTTCTTTGGTACAAGAAATAATCCATACAAGTATGTAAAATTAAGGAATAAATCGAATTTGGCGAACTATGATTGGTGAATAAACCGTCGAGACTCCAAACTTGACAAAATAACAGACGAGGCGAAGCGAAGTCCGTTATTTTGTCAAATTTGGAGTCGAGGCGGTTTATGAGACAATAATAGTTCGACAAATGTGGTTTATTCCTATTCTACCACCGAAAACGTGTGGAAAACTTCATTTTTATCAGTCTTTACGTTTACGGACCGTGTGTTGCAGAATAACAGGTCAGTGTTTAACCAATCAGAATGCAGGATTCTCAATAACTACGACATGAAACGCACTTGGTCGGCTGTCAATGAAGTCTTACAAAAAGATACTGATAAGTCGTCATATCCTTCTAC
>WURT03162207.1:0-10688 GCA_009936505.3 Holothuria glaberrima | reverse complement strand
CTCGATATGGGCAATCCACATGCTAACTATGAGATCCCTCACATTTATCCTTCTGGAGATATCGTGTTTACAAGCAACTTCCAAGGTATTTACCATTTGAACTCTGGTGACTGCAAACGACCTTTGACCTCCACCAAGAACAATAGGGATCATCTACTTAATAAGGGCAACCTACATGCCAAATATGAGATCCCTCCGAGTTACTCTTCTAGAGATATCGTGTTTACAAGCAGGCGTCACATACGCACATACACACACATACACACACGATATCACCATCGCATAGATTCCTGCCTGCCTTCGGCAAGGAATCAAAAACTCACCAGCAGAAAAGTTCAAGGGCAAAGAACAAGATTCATTAGCAATAAAAAGAAAGAAATCATGTCATTATATACCTTTTGCCAACCCAGACAAATCCTCCAAGGCCTGAGACAAAGGAAAGTACCTTGGGGGAAAGGGGGCTACCACATAGGCCCCGATGCCGTGACTGGTCGGGGAACCGCACCCTTTGCTCACAGCGAGGTCCAAAGACGGAGGCACTTCTGAAGCTGGTGGCCCACTAGGCCTTGAAGCTCCCGCTATGGGGACTAGCTCCAATTTACAGCTCCAAAAAGCCAGGAGACGGACCATTGGTTTACTATCTATATCCCCTCAGATCCCACTGTCCCTCTTGCTCCAACCACGAGGGATTCAAGGAGACACGGACAGCTCTGAGAACATCTATTCCATGCTTTGTTTTATTTGATTAGCTTTTGTCTTTGCCATGAAATTCTTGTTGGGTGTGATTTTTTGTCCAGATGTTCTTTTTTTGGCCCATTAGATAAGGGAATTTTTTTTGTTTTGCTTAGTCTAATCTGCCACCGTATGTAGCAGCCACAAGATAGTCGCTTATTAATTTCTGAAATGAATAACTTGGCAAAAATCTTTCATCATAAAACATAAGCGTAGGAAGCAATATGAAAGTGGGGGGCGGAACAATTTTGGGACTGTGCACCTCGCCCTACCCCCTAGACCAAAAAATACATTTTTGGTGGGAAATTTTTCGCCTTTTTCTACCTGAAAGAGCAATTTAAAAAAATAAATAAAATGGACAAAAATAAAAGGAACATTTGTATGCCATAACTCATGTTAAAAAATGAAACTGCACATTAAATAAAATAGAAATCTTTGTTTTTTGCCAACCATTGTACACCCAACAACTGCAGTACATCTGTGCCCTCTGGAAAGGAATATTGATAACATCTGGACGCCGGTATACTTGTTTATTACAGGCCTATATGGGCCTATATATATATTCTAGCATGCCATCCAAAGTGGGGGCGAAAGAGGGCTTCCGCCCCCACCATCGAGAGTGGGGTGGTCGCCCCCTCTGCCCCCTTGTCCTACGCCTATGTAAAACCAACTTTCGCCCAATTTTATCCCAGAATCGTGGATTACAAAGCAAATTGAAAAGAAGCAAAACAAATTTCCAGGACTAAGCATACACCCGTGCAGTTAGTTATGTACTTTCTTGGCGTGCAGTGTAGTCACATGGGTTTTCAAGTTACCGCTATCATCAACAAAGCAAAACACCATTAAGATGAAAATGTTATTCGGCCCAAAATTTTCAAGACATTTTATAACCTCAAAAATACCAATTCATGATTTATGATTGCTGAAAGTAGGTGAATATAAAAGGGCATTAATGAAATTTTTGACCTTTTGAACTCGGGGGTGGGCGTACTGGAGGTAATCAGCATCACTTCGGGATTCTATTGATGGAAGGTCAGATTTCCGCTTATTGACCAGCTCTTAAAGACAGATTTGAATCACCCCAAGTATGACTTTTACTTGTGGGGGGGGGTCAGCAAAAGTCTCAGTTGGTGACTAATCTTTGATTGACATCAGAGTTTACAAAATTCAAAAGATGCAGAGCAGCTCATATTACACATCACGCACAGAGAATGTTTTGATTACACATGAGGTCTTTTACGCTCACCAGGATGTGGCCTTAAGCAGTGAACTATGTTTGTGTCTGCACAAGGGGAAGCTAAAGACAATTATGGGCGGGGCTTACCATCAAGTAAAAGTAATACTTGGGGTGATGCAAATCCCTCCTTAAGGGAAGGGTTTACGCTCCTAAAGTTACATCGTCTTCTAGCTGAAAGTTAAAAAGTCACGCTATGTCAATTTGAATAATTAATGCTATAATGGATAGCACGTCATGACTGTGAACTTCTGAAAGATCTTGAAGACTGTAAAAGGAAGCCAGTTTAGAAAGCCAGTGAAAGAATTATTTGTGGAGTTCCACCTCACAGAGAGTCGTTAACTATGTCACTTGTTTGAATCCGGGGATTCTGTAATATCGCTATACTTGCCCGCAAAGTTTTCTGATCTTAGGAGTGGTCCTGACTATTCGAAGGACAGCGTGTGTAACCGTATTTCGAATGGTGCGTCGAGACACAATTACGGCATAACATTCGCAATAGCACGGTCACTGAACAGTACGCAGAGAAGGCGCGCTTATTACTGACTGTCCATACAGGTGCACAGGTGTTCTGTACAACGCGTCGAAAGCGTCCTTTGACACAAAAACAAAAAGGCGCATGAAGGAAAGCTATCACACGCGCGCACATATGCACGCGTACATTTTGGCCAATGATGTCCCTCGAAGCCTCCTACACGGTAAGCGTTTGGTGCTCTGTATGGTATACAGCTATTGTGATGTAGGCCTTTTCATGAGGTTGCTGAGACAACTTTACCTCGGCACAATGGGGTGCATGCTAACGCGTGACGGAGCGCGCAAATTAGCTTCCAAGAGGCCGAAGACACGCTACGGCGCGTTAGCATGTACAACATTGCGTTTTCACTTCCAGATATGAATTACTACCCCGATAGAATCGACTTAACTAAGCTGACCTACATCACGTGAACCTCCATGATGGCTTCACAACAACATTGTGGGATGCTCCTTCCTAGCATATAGTTCAGTGGACACGGTTAGTAACACTATTGTAGGCCTACTAGACAGCTCACCCATTGTTCTACACACCGAATCATGTGCATGTTAACGCGCGTCAGCTGGTGCATCATTGCAAGCACCTGTGCTACGATTCTAGAGCAGCGCGTGTGACCAGTGAGCAGATTGTGAATGATGCGTCGCTGCACGGTGACTGCTTCGCATTCGCAATAACACTGTCAAATGAACAGTCCACTGAGTATAGACGCGCTTGTTATGGACTGTTCATATATGTGTATCGCTGTTCTGTACAGCGCGCCGACGGTGTTCTTTGTGCACAAAAAACAGAACTGAGGCTTATGTAGGTAAGCTCAAACACGCGCGCGCGTATGCACGCCTGCATATTGGCCAATGATATGCCCCGTAGCCCCCAGCGTGGTCCACGCTTTGTGCTCTGTATGTTGTGCAGGTATGGTGGTCAGTCGGTCATCCGGGTCTTTCCATTACCCTACCAATTTTGGAGTGAAAACGGAAACTGACTACACTCTAAAAAATGTTGTGAAGAACTTACTCATTGTTGTGTAAATAGTGCACATATCTAGAATTGTGTAGAAATAACACATGTTTGTGTTGTAAATTTACACATGTGTGTAAATGGGTAAATTCTACACATTTTTTAGAGTGTACAGTATGACCATATGGGAACGCTTTACGCGCTACACTGCTGGAGTGTAAACAAACCCTGGACTATACTACGTGCCGAAGTACGCGCAATACATTGTTTTCACTCCAACACGTTGTTATCATGGGGGAAGTGTTCTGTCACCGACCGACACCATAGAGGTTATTCACTGACGTCACTGCGCTGCGTCCATTGTACAACAATTGTAACTAAGGTCGTGTCGTGCGCGCGTATCGATAATTCACCTTCAGCTTGTGAGCCACAACTGGAAAAAAGGCCGTGGCCGGCTCGACTTAAACCAATTGGTTAGAAACTGGGCCGTAAAACGTCATCTAACTAACTAACTAACCTTCTGCACATGTTCGGTGACGGCCAAACGCTAAGTATGCCAAGTTGAATGGCAATGACGTCACGTGAAGAACCTCTATTGTGATGTAAGCCTTTTCATGAAGCTGCTAAGATAACTTTATCTCAGCGTTGTATTAGTTCCACATCTAGATGCGCGTTCTTATATAGCGCAGTGTCTGTGCCTCCAATTGCATAATAACATCCAGGTGACCTGTTGCGGCATTTTTCGAAATTTGATTTTTTTTTTCTTTCTTCTTCATATTTCATTTGTGCTGAATTGCAGAGGTCTTAATTGTATGAAATGATATTTATACCATACTAAATCCAATCTTGCATTACACAAAAGTTAATTTGGCCGTGTCATGCCCACTTAAAGTGATTCAGAGTCACCTCCCCTGCATAACTGAACACATCTATTTAATTAACGTGTGTGAAAGAACCAACTTATGAAAATCCTCTCGCAATGAAAAGTGGACATTTTATGCATCCGAGTCACTGTTAAGGCTATACAAACATGCTATGGTTATTTCTTGCAAGTTTCCCCAGCATTTTTATATATTTTTTAACAAAACCTTTGACACTTAACAACCTATTAGGCTAACGGCTGGAGATACCGGATGGCTGGGATTCCGTACTTTGAAAAACATGGTATTCAGAGCAATGATATGTTATCCGTATAGCGTGTGGTTAAATTATCCTTGCGCCCTAAGCTCGCAGAAAATCATACCTAATAAGTTACGAAAAACAAGAACACGGGAAAAAATTGCATTAAAAGCCAAAACGCAGTGAAAACATGTAGGAGATAAGTGACAACAGCAACATGGCGGCATTGAAGTAAAGTGCATTTTGATATTACTAATTTTAAACATAAGCAAAATTTCTCATCTTTAACTTCTTACGGTACTGTAATAAAACACCAGAAATTGACACATTCTGGGAATGGATGAAACTTGGCGTCGCTGTTACTGAAGGACCACGATTGAAACGTAAAACGATTTCCAAACTGACTTGAAATGCAGATATTGCGTATCAGAACTTCAGAAGTAACATATCTGTGTCATGATGCCGTTAATTTTAAACGGTGCGTGTAAACTTATTAATTAATAAAAACAAGTTTTGCTATTATTTACATAATAATCACAATCACTTCATTTGTTCAAAAAAAAAAACCCCATCCACAATATGAGCTTTCATCCAATCCCGCAGTGCACTCCATGACTGAGACTAATTACCGGATGGCTATTTATGCTTGTTCTTTTTCATCTCGTGTTTGAATCCTTTTTGTAACATTATGGAATTGATTTTTGGGGAAGGTTGCAAAGGAAGCATTATCATTTGTCTCGTAGACTTGGCTTGATAGTTTCATATCACAGTGCACGACTGCAGGCCCGTAGCCAGCTTTTACCTGAAAGGGGGGGGGGTCGTCATGCGCAGCAGGATTGTCTAAGCGGAGTGTCATCATCGTTTGGCGCGGAGCGTACAAGAAAATTTTTGGCTTTTCAAACCCCTCAGATGGCCGGAAACGGCACTTCCCGAGTGATCTAAGCAAGAATATGTTCAGCCCTCACTCCGAAATTCTTCCCGCTTCTTTGAGCACTTGACAAATGTATGTAAGTAATTCTTCAAACACGTTGGTTGGTCACAGGAATATCTCCTCTGCCAAATTAAATAACTTTCAGTCAGTTATTCAAACCGAATCATGGGTCAATGTTTACAAAAAAAAACGATCCCAACGAAGCATATAATTGTTTTACTGATGTTTTTAGTGTGTTATATGATAAATGTTTCCCTTTTGTCACTTACAGGCCCAAGAAAAATAGTAAATCTCAACCATGGCTCAGCGCAGCTATTTCTAATTCTTGTCTTACTAAACAAGAACTGTACAAAAAGTACCTGAAACGTCGTACTTCACAGAACGTTAATGACTATAAACGTTTTCGTTAACGATTAACAACAGTTATAAAATGTGCTAATAGATTGTATTGTAATGACTTATTTGCAAATTGTGACAAAGATATGAAGAAAACTTGTCGCTCATTAAACACTATTCTCAACGGACAATCAACAGTTGAGAAAATTGAGAAATACGATATGAGGGCAGTGAGATTCCAAATCCCAGTGACATCAGTAATGCTTTTAACACTTTCTTCGCTAATATTGGCCCCGAAACCCAGAAGAAAATTCAATAAGTTAATTCTGTCAACCACAAGTCTTATCTAGGAGAACCTGTTAAGAATTCCTCATTTCTGCATCCAGTCACGAGTGATGATATTTTCAGTAAAATTATGTCGTTGAAAAACTCTTCTGCTGGTTATGATGGAATCTAACCGATTGTGGCTAAGCATGTTGCTAATTATACATCCAAGCCGTTGTGTCATATTTTTAATCTTTCACTTACTCAGGGCATTGTTCCATCCCGTATGAAAATTGCACGTGTGATCCCTATCTTTAAAACTGATGTCAAAGAGTTTGTCTATTTCAGTTCTCTCCTGCTTCTCTAAAATGTTGGAGAAACTAATGTTTGATAGGTTATTCAGTTACTTATTGAAGCATAATATTTTGTATAAATATCAGTTCGGGTTTATCCCCGGCCGTTCAACTTCTCATGTGTTACTTCATTTTACTGATGTGATAACCAATGCGTTTGAAAAAAGACACTTTGTTTCTGGTACATTTCTCGACTTGTCTAAGGCGTTTGATACCCTTCTTCATAATATCTTATTCAGTTAACTTGATCACTACGGAGTAAGAGGCAACGTTTTACAGTAGTTTAAAAGCTACGGTATCTTTCTAACAGACAACAATTTGTTTCCATCAGCAATGTGAATTCTCAATACTGTGATATCAGTTGTGGTGTGCCTCAAGGGTCTATCCTGGGTCCATTACTTTTCATTATTTATGTTAATGACCTACATATGGCTACTGATGAATTGGATATTATTAGTTATGCTGATGATACCAATATTTTCTACTCAAATCCTAACCTAAATCACTTATTTGATGTTGTTCAGGAAGAATTCATGAAGGTATACAGGTGGTTTTGCGTCAATTAGCTTTCACTTAACGTTAAGAAGACTACCTCTGTATTGTTCAGCCCAGTAAATAAGCCTATAGATCCTACATTTAAGTCTATTAACTTCTGCCATTCACAAATTCCACTCTCAAATGTTGCCAAGTTTCTGGGGGTTTTAATTGATAAGTACGTCACTTGGAAAGATCACATACATTCAGTGACTCAGAAAGAGTATTGGAATTATCGGTCGTCTCCGTTCGACCTTACCCAGAAAAGACATGTCACTCTTTATAATACTTTCGTCCTTCCCTTTTTATCCCATTGTAACATCGTATGGGGTTCCACTTATCCGTCAAAATTACTGCCACTATTTACCCTACAAAAAAAGCTGTTCGTTATATTTTCAGTACTCATTACTTGCAACACACTTCTCCTCTCTTTAGAAAACTAAATTTTTTGTTTATTTACGATATTAATTGCTATCAACGTGGTAATTTTGTGTACAATTTTTTAAATAATAAGTTACCAGTCATATTCAGTGGTTACTTTCGAATGTGTCACGAAGTTAGTTCTTATCGAACCAGATCCGCACACAATTTTAATGCACCTCTTTTTAATACTCCACTGTGTCCGTTATGCCCCCCCCCCCTCATGTTTAGAATTCCCTTCCTCGCAATATAATCAATTGCTGGTTTTCTTCCGCCTACAACTTAAAAAGTAAATTAAAACGTTTTCTCTCCTCAAGTCCCCCGTTATAAAGGCAAGAAGGTCTATTTTCTTGTTGATGGCAGTGTGAAATTTCTTTCTTTGTTTTTTTTTTTTTATTGTTATTGTTATTGTTTTCTGTAATCTATTGAGATGCGTTTTCTATGTTCAAGATGGTATCCACGCTTGAAACAGTATAAGCTTTACTACGCTTCTTGTGGATAGCCCTCGGTCTTTTATTTCTGTATATATGTATACTGGAAATGGTTTATAACACATGACTGAAATAAATGTTGTTGAAACTGAAACTGAAACTGAAAAGGGGTGAAGGACATACAAGCGTGTTTCAAAATTAGATTGAAAGGTCTCATATTGATGCAAGGCACCTACTTGCCTACGTAGCAGACTGTGCGGCATATTCCTTGTTCAATCATATCCCCACAGGAAGCTGAGGAGCTGAGCAAACAAAGTCCGTTCAGCGGGTTTAGGCCCCTACAGATGTCTGAGGATGTATCTCTGTTTTTTGGAAAGTGTTGGGATCAGAATAGTTCCACATATTATTTACTCAATAATGGTCATGAGATAGAGTGCAAACCGTGACGAATGCGGGCGAATTGCGCAAAAGTTTTCACTAAATAAATTTCCATGACAAAACCTGCATTCAGGCTCTACATCGAGACACTTTTAATTGCCCAAGAAACCTTCATGCAACTCAGAAAGTCGGTCTTTTACTTGGTAATTACTAAAAAGATTTCAACTTTTGCTGCAGTGCTTTTCCGAAAGTTGCTATCGGAAGATATCGATAGTAAGTACAACATTGAGGCGAGGTTTGAAGCGCGAAAATTTTGATAGTTTGTGAAAGATTTGCAAAAATTCTGATAGTTTGAGAAACATTTGTGATAGAAAATGATGACAATAGAACATCACTATGTCGAAAACACACCTCACCCCTACCCCTTCAGAAATCAATAGCTTAAACGCCTTTGGGATCATTTTAAAATTTTCCGTTTTTTTTCAGAAACCGATGGGGGCACGCGCTCCCACGCCACCCGTACCGGCGACACAACTTCCCAGGCCTTGCAAGTTGCATGTAAACATTTTGTCCATTGTGTTTATGGCAAGACAACTTTTGTTCAGTGTGGAGTTCCGAACAAAGGTCCGTATTTTACATGTTGCCATCGACCGACGGACAGGAAGGCATCTTATGCTTCCATTTTTTGGACACCCAAATGTGGGGGCCCCTAAATGTTGGGTGCGGGGCCTGGGCCCAGTTGGCCCCGCCGTGAATCCGCCCAGGATACCTAAAATTGCCCAAGCCAAATAAAGAGTTATGGTCTGTTGCTAACACCCCTCTAGAGAAACATTTTAACAATTGCTGTATTTTTTTTACGATGCGTTCTTAATTTAACTCCTGCTGACCTCACATGACCTTTGAACCCCACCGAAACTTAAATAACGGAAAAAATTGAATAAAATGTCTTAGAGGAGTTTTGTCTGTGCTTCCTCACTTGTAATGTCATGTTTAAAGTCCAGTCTTTGACCTCTGGTGACTTCAAATGACTTGTGACCTCCACCAGAAACAAAAGGTACATATTGGAGAAGAAATTCTGAGGTTATCTACCCAGAAACCTATGTCCTATGTACGATTTATAGACTGACATCTGTATGATTTGGAACAAAGGACTTGAACATTTACAAACCTTCTTTAATCTTGCAAATAGTTTTCATCCGTTTATCAAATTTACTTTTGATTATTCCTCAAAGGATTCGGAAAGGAAGTACCGTTCTTAGATGTACTGGTGATGACTGAGGGCGGAAAATTAATCATGTCTGTCTGTACTAAACCTACAGACCGCCTACATGCACACTTTATCTTCATTTCCATAGCTTCGACCCGCGTCACACAAAAAAATTCTGTCGTCTACAGTCAACTCCTAAGTTACCGCCGCTTATGCTCCACTGACAATATCTATCTTGAAAAAAGCAACAGATCTCGTGCTCTTTTCGTTAATAGGGGCTATCCCTACAAACTCCTGGACGGTTACTTCTAAAAAGTGCTAACCATACCGAGGGAAAATTTCATACGGTACCGCCAGAAATCCAGTTGAGATGGTGCACCCTAAGTTATCACATACGACCCATCCAACGGACCCTAACAAATAGCATTAAGAAATCTTGGGAGATACTTAAATGTGATCCATCCCTCCATGAAATTTTCAAACAACACCCAATGGTTGTCTACAAACGACCCCGCACACAAACGACCCCGCAATTTAAAAACTATGCTGGTCCGCGTAACCCTGACTTTTCAGGGAGACCTAAACACGGGCAACAAGAGCTGCAACAAACCTCGTTGCCAGGTTTGTAAAAACATAGAATTTTCTCGCACCATATTTCACGCTGCTTCAGGCAAAACTCTAAAATCAGGAAAGTTTATTGTGATACATGTAATGTTGTCTACCCACTTTTCTGCACGAAGTGCCCCACGTTACATATACAGGAGAAACAAGCACCAAATTTAGACTTCGGTTTAACAATCATAAAAAAAGCGTAAGAAATAACAGCCCTGAATTCCCCGTCGCCGGACATTTTCATCTGCCTGAGTATAGTTTGTCCGATTTAAAGTGTGTTTTGTGTTGCACTGAAATTTTAAAAGCGCACAGGAGAGATGCATTCGAGACTTAAACACGATTATTTCTCTAAACACTCACAGGACGGGTTTAAATAGGGATTTGGCTTTCATAAGCGGTCAAGCAGTGGGTCTCTAAACGAGGGGCTTGTGTATATATATATATATATATATATAACACTAATTCCCCCCTTAAGGCGAAAGTCCTTATATCTTCCTACTTTAAGGCGAAAAAAAAACAATAAAATACATAAGCATATATCCCCCCCCCCAACGTCGTCAACATATAAACAACGTTATTTCAATGGCCTGCCATCCGTGCCTGTTAACAGATAGGTGTCCGTAAATTCGTCGACTTTGAAGTAATAGCATA
>WURT03162185.1:0-10689 GCA_009936505.3 Holothuria glaberrima | reverse complement strand
AGTGTGACACACTGTATGGTAAACCAGTCACAAACCCTGGGCAGTGTGACACGTACACTGTATGGTATAACAGTTATGGACAGTCCAGCATACTGTCTTTGAAAGCATTTACAAACCCTGGAGAGTATTTAAGACACTTGTATGACAGGTACACCTAATGGTATGTACTATGTACAGCATTCTAGTCTGTGGAGTCATTTAATTTGTTTTTACTTTCACTTTATTATCTGAAATATTACCAGGGTTTCATTTCCTTTGTTTAGTTTGGTTTTTTACAGGAAGTTCTTTTCATGCTTCGTAGCAATCCTTTGACAACATGTGTTGTGTCTTAATACTATTCCTATATGAAATCAGTATGTAACATTGTAACATGTGGTTATAATGCAATTGTTTTCACAGACACCAGAGGAGTTGACGGCTCAAGTCAAGAAACAGATTGAGATGAACTCTTCGAGACATAATGCATCATCATCTTCACAGTTAGCTGCTGGCCAATCTGAACAGACTAACAAGAAACAGAGATGTAAAAAGAACTATCTCTATTTAAAACGAGTAGTCAAACAACTTGTGTTTGTAAGTACTGTGGTATATGCTAGTGTTTTGTCAACTATCTCTGTATGAAACGTGTAGTCGAACAGCTTGTGTTTGTAGGTGTAATGAACTATCTCTATAGGAAATGCGTGGTCAGACATCTTGTGTTTGAAAGTATCATGGACTGTTTCCATAAGAAGTGTGTAGCTTGTGTTAGCAAGAACTGTGAAATATCTTCATATGAAACATGTAGTCAAGCAGCTTGCATTTGTGAGTACTATTCTTGTGAATGTGTTTGTTGCAGCAGCAGGGAATGCAATATTATTCAAGTTAAGTCTTGTTGTGAAAAAAAATTTGAGTAAATTATTTCTTTGCTGACTTCATGGTAACCATGACAATGGCAGTGAAAGGATTTATGTATACCTTATACAATGTGCCTGGTCAAAATGTGGGACTTTTTCCATGCTTGTTTGACAAGCTTTTGCATGCATGATGGAAGTAGGAGGAATTGGCAATTTAAACTTTTGAAATTCTTTTGAACACAGGAAAATGCTGCATTAGCTGATTGCTTGGCACAAACTGAACAAAAACTGACGCGGGCCAAGACTGAACGCCGGTTTCTTCTGAATCGGCTTTTGAGTTATATGGGTATGACGCGAGACATGTCTCTTTTAGAGGTAAAAAGTAGGAAGACAGAAAAGGTGGTAGATAGAAGACCAGACAACAAGAAAAGAAAAGACCATCGAAACAAACATCGTCACAAAAGAACCAAGAAGGTGAAAGGTCAGTCAAGACAGTCAAAACACTTCAGGCTATAGAAAGGAATAATTAAGATTGCCCAAAATTTTTTGCAGCATTTTTATGCTGTACAAAATTCTTAAGCATAAAATTGTTAAAAACCCTAGACCCTAGGTTTTCAATTATTTAGTCAGAGGGGCCATATTCCTTGAGTCTTTTTGGTTTTGATGATAAGAGAAACCTATGCAACCGTGCTGGCGTATGTGTGTATGTGTGCGTGTATGTATGTGTGTGTTTGTGAAATTTGGCTCGTTAACACGATATCTCCAGAAGGGAAAGTCTGACAGTTCTCAGACTTGGTACGTAGATGCCCCATATTGAGAGGAAGAACCCTATTGTTTTTGGTGGTGTCAAAGGTCATCTGGGGTCACCAGGGGTCAAACTCCGAGAACCTTGTTAACACAATATCTCAAGTTAGGAAGCTTGGATTGTTTTCATACTAAGTATGTAGATGCCCCATATTGAGAGGAAGAACCCTATTTTTTTGGTGGGGGTCAAAGGTCATTTGGGGTCACCGGGGGTCAAACTCTAGAAACTTTTTTAACACAATATCTCAAGTTAGGAAGCTTGGATCGATTTCATACGTAGTATGTAGATGTGCTATGGTAAGAGGGAGAACCCTATTCTTTTTGGCAGGGGTCAAAGGTCATCTGGGGTCACCAGGGTTCAAATGGCAAAAACCTTGTTAACACGACATCTCAAGGTAGGAAGCTTGGATTGATTTCATACGTAGTATGTAGATGCGTTATGGTGAGAGGAAGAACCCTTTTGTTTTAAGCAGGGGTCAAAGGTCATCTGGGGTCACTGGGGGTCAAAGCCTGAAAACCCTGTTAACATAATATCTCAAGGTATGAAGCTTGGATTGATTTCATACTTAGTATGTAGACGTGGTATAGTGAGAGGAAGAACCCTATTGTTACTAGCTGGGGTCAAAGGTCATCTGAGGTTACCAGGTGTCAAAGCCAGAAAACCTTGTTAACACGATATCTCAAGGTACAAAGCTTTGATTGATTTCATACCTAGTATGTAGATGCATTATGGCGAGAGGAAGAACCTTATTATTTTTTGGCAGGGGTCAAAGGTCATCTGGGGTCACTAGGGGTCAAACTCCAAAAACCTTAACATGATATCTTAAGGTGCGAAGCTTGGATTGATTTCATACTTAATATGTAAATGTGGCATGGTGAGAGGAAGAACCCTATTATTTTTTAGCAGGGGTCAAAGGTCATCTGGAGTCACCAGGTGTCAAATCCCAAAAACATTGTCAACACGATATCTCGAAGTAGGAAGCTTGGATTGATTTCATACTTAGTATGTAGATCGTGTTATGTTAAAAGGAAGAACCCTAAAAGGAAAACTCCAAAAACCTTGTTAACACGATATCCTAAGTTAAGAAGCTTGGATTGATTTCATACTAAGTATGTTGATGCCCCATATTGAGAGGAAGAACCCTATTATTTTTGGTGGGGTCAAAGGTCATTTGGGGTAACCAGGGTTCAAACGGCAAAAACCTTGTTAACACGACATCTCAAGGTAGGAAGCTTGGATTGATTTCATACTTAGTATGTAGATGCGTTATGGTGAGAGGAAGAACCCTATTGTTTTTTAGTAGGGGTCAAAGGTCATCTGGGGTCACTGGGGGTCAAAGCCTGAAAACCTTGTTAACACGATATCTCAAGTTATGAAGCTTGGATTGATTCCATACGTAGTATGTAGATGCGTTATGGAGGGAGGAAGAACACTATTGCTTTTGGCGAGGGTCAAAAGTCATCTGGGGTCACTGGGGGTCGAACTCCAAAAACCTTGTTAACATGATATCTCAAGATATGAAGCTTGGATTGATTTCATACTTAGTATGTAGATGTGGTATAGTGAGAGGAAGAACCCTATTGTTACTAGCGGGGGTCAAAGGTCATCTGGGGTTACCAGGTGTCAAAGCTGGAAAACCTTGTTAACACGATATCTCAAGGTGCGAAGCTTGGATTGATTTCATACTTAATATGTAGATGTGGCATGGTGAGAGGAAGAACTGTATTGTTTTTAGCAGGGGTCAAAGGTCATCTGGAGTCACCAGGTGTCAAAGCCCAAAAACATTGTTAACACGATATCTCGAAGTAGGAAGCTTGGATTGATTTCGTACTTAGTATGTAGATCGTGTTATGTTAAAAGGAAGAACCCTAAAAGGAAAACTCCGAAAACCATGTTAACACGATATCTCAAGTTAGGAAGCTTGGATTGATTTCATACTAAGTATTTTGATGCCCCATATTGAGAGGAAGAACCCTATTATTTTTGGTGGGGTCAAAGGTCATTTGGGGTCACCGGGGGTCAAACTCCAAAAGCCTTGTTAACACAATATCTCAAGTTAGGAAACCTGGATTGATTTCATACTTAATATGTAGATGTATTATGGTAAGAGGAAGAACCCTATTGTTTTTGGTGGGGGTCAAAGGTCATCTGGGGTCACCAGTCGTCAAAGCTCGAAAACCTTGTTAACACGATATCTAGGAGTAGAAAGCTTGGATTAATTTCGTACTTAGTATGTAGATGTGTTATGTTAAAAGGAAGAACCCTAAAAAGGAAAATTTCCCAAGAGTTCCCAAGATCTTACTTAACCTGAGGTCACCACAGGTCAAGAAGTAAAATTTTCCAAGAATTCCCAAGACCTTCATCTTGGGTCACCATGGGTCAAAAAGCAAAATTTTCAAGAATTTACAACATCATCATCTGGGGTCTGCAAAGGTCAAAATGCAAAGCTTCCCAAGAATTCCCAACATCATATATGAACACAAAACTGCATTTTTTTACACCATAAGATAGCATTTTACCAGTGACTGAAAGAAATGGGATAACATTGCATTATTTCGAATAAAACATATACAGTATGCATCATCAAAACCTCAATGCATTTTTGTATTCTGGTTTATACTTTGTGACAATCGTATTTGACAGAACTTAAGGGAGTATTCTGTTTTGTACCTTAATTTTAAGTGCTTTTATTTTTCTGTATTCAGTTTAAGTGCATGTCCCCAGGCTGCAAATAGCTCATGAGCCTCCACCTAGGAACCTAGGCCCTTGTGTGATACACACAAACTAGCACTGCTCCTTTGCATTCGTGTAGATATTTCCCCAGCTTGTTTAGCTTAAAAATAATAAAAGTGGTCGTCATAGTCGTTGTCGTCATCGTCATCGTCATTATAATGATTGGTTTTTAACTACGTCTTTATTAACAATGTCTCAAAGCACTTCACAAATATTACCCGTAGATGCCAGTGGCAAGTTACCTCATTGGCACCCATTTAAACTAATTTAACGCTTGATTGAGGGGTGCTTGTAAGCCGTAGAATGCCTGTAACGAAGAGAAACCTGTTTGTGTTCCAGTCACTGGCATTCACAATTTGGGCATGGTAAATACACTGCACCATGCATGTACAGGCCTGTACGGTAATCCGTACAGAGTTTGTAGGGGCTTGTAAGACTTGGAAACTCCTTACAGTTGCCAGGTAGGCCCTGTGTTCAAAGGGGCACGTGCAACGACTGTGACACCATACGGATGCTGCAAAGTCATGAAGGATGTGCGACAGTTCTCTGACAGATCGCAAGAACCTCACACATGTATAAGGGCTGCTAGCCAGTTCTGTCTGAAGGCTACTGTCAGATGAAAATGCTTGCCATTGTTCACCTTGTGCACACAGTTGACTCACACTATGAACAGGCCCATTGTTGTTCTCATCCTTCAGTAGCTGAAGGTGCATTTGTGATTTCGAAACGGGTTCGCACACTAGAGTCATGTGCAATATTGAAAAGACAAGTTTCTGTCACTGCATTAGAGTGGGCGGAGGTCAATTTAAGATGCCTTCAACCCATTAACAACATTGTGCCATCTTATCTTGGGAAAATTCCACCATTCTCCTGTGCATTGGTGACGTGCTCCTAGCTACACAGGGAGTAAAGATAGCCTCCTTTGCCCATTGGGTCAGGTAACTCAGTGCATCGTGTCAGGTTTGCTGTTTATGCATAGTAACATGATTGTCAGATGGTATCTGGTGCTAAATTTTTTAATATAGTTCAGTTTTGAGTGCAATTATGAGGCTTGAAGTTAAAATGTACATCTTTGATTTAGTAGCATCAATGTGGTCTAATAATACATGTGTTGTATTGGTTTCTTTGTTTGTTTAGGAGCAATGGAACAGGAAGAATCAGAAGTTCCAAAGAAGAAAGCAACAGTAATGACAACCAAGCATTACATGCTACCCATACCCTTGCAACCATCAGGTAAGGAGTAGCTACAGTACATGCTACCAATACACTTACAACCATCAGGTGAGAAGGTGCAATGTATGCTACCCATTCCCCTTGCAACCATTATGTAAGGAGAAGGTGCAATATATGCTACCCATACCCTGGCAACCATCAGGTAAGGAGTGGGTGCAATATTTGCTACCCATTCCCCTGCAACCATTACGTAAGGATATATGCTACACATACCCTTGCAACCATGAGGTAAGGAGAAGGTGCAATATATGCTACCCATTCCCCTGCAACCATTACGTAAGGAGAAGATGCAATATATGCTACACATACCCTTGCAACCATGAGGTAAGGAGAAGGTGCAATATATGCTACCCATACCCTGGCAACCATCAGGTAAGGAGAAGGTGCAGTATATGCTACCCATACCCTTGCAACCATCAGGTAAGGAGTAGGTGCAATGTATGCTACCCATTCCCTTGCAACCATTAAGTCAGGAGAAGGTGCAATATATGCTACCCATACCCTTGCAACCATCAGGTAAGGAGAAGGTGCAATATATGCTACCAATACCCTGGCAACCATTACATAAGGAGAAGGTGTAATATATGCTACACATGCCCTTGCAACCATCAGGTAAGGAGTGGGTGCAATGTATGCTACCCATTCCCTTGCAACCATTAAGACAGGAGAAGGTGCAATTTATGCTACCCATACCCTTGCAACCATCAGGTAAGGAGAAGGTGCAATATTTGGTCTCCATTCCCCTGCAACCATTACGTAAGGAGAAGGTGTAATATATGCCACACATACCCTTGCAACCATCAGGTAAGGAGAAGGTGCAATGTATGCTACCCATTCCCCTTGCAACCATTATGTAAGGAGAAGGTGAAATATATGCTACCTGTTCCCTTGAAACCATCAGGTAAGAAGTAGGTGCAATATATGCTACCCATTCCCCTGCAACCATTACGTTAGGAGAAGATGCAATATATGCTACCCTTACCCTTGCAGCCATCAGGTAAGGAGAAGGTGCAATATATGCTACCCATACCCTGGCAACCATCAGGTAAGGAGAAGGTGCAATATATGCTACGCATTCCCTTGCAACCATCAGGTAAGGAGGTGTAATTTATGCTATCCATTCCCCTGCAACCATTACGTAAGGAGAAGATGCAATATATGCTACATATACCCTTGCAACCATTAAGTCAGGAGTAGGTACAATTTATGCTACCCATACACTTGCAACCATCAGGTAAGGAGAAGGTGCAATATATGCTACACATACCCTTGCAATCATTAGGTAAGGAGAAGGTGCAATATATGCTACCTATTCCCTTGCAACCATTATGTAAGGAGAAGGTGCAATATATGCTACCCGTTCCCTTGCAATCATTAGGTAAGGAGTAGGTGCAATGTATGCTACCCATTCCCTTGCAACCATTATGTAAGGAGTAGGTGCAATATATGCTATCCATATTCTTGCAACCATCAGGTAAAGGGTAGGTACAATTTGTGCTACCCAGATCCTTGCTTGCAACCATCATGTAAGGAGAAGGTGCAATATACGCTACCCATTCCCTTGCAACCATTAGGTAAGGAGAAGGTGCAATATATGCTACCAGTACCCTTGCAACCATTAGGTAAGGAGTAGATGCAATATATGCTATCCATATCCTTGCTTGCAACCATCAGGTAAGGAGTGGGTACAAAATATGCTACCCATATTCTTGCAACCATTAGGTGAGGAGTCAGGGCTTGACATAAGGGGGGCCCGTGGGCCCGATGCCCCTAGAAACTTGCTCGGGCCCGTAGCTTCTATGGGAAGGGGGCCCCTATTGGCTCCTAAATAATTTAAGTCTAATTGTACAGTCTGCACGGGAACCTCTCAATCCACTGCATGGCCCGTGTATTTCATTTAATGAGAGTCACTAAAAGACTGCGAAACATGCATTATTTCTGAAATCGGTTCACATTGCTCATGAACAGTTTGTCAAAACATGAAAGAATAGATCATTCATGCAGGCTTTGTCGTGTACTGATGTCACTCATGAGTAATGTAGGTGGAGCCTCACTGGATCAGCAGATGACAATCTCCTTTTCAACATCCGTACCTACAGCATGGCATTTGCGTAGCTTAATTTACACAGTACTGTAATGTATCGTACCTGCGCTGGAAACAGTCAGAGTATGCCATTGCTGTCGTGCATGTGCTATGCAAGATATATACTACAGTGTATATGATGGGAAGTACATACATTCTTCAATGATAACGTAAAAAAGGAAGGGTCGAATTTAATTCTTGGTACACTTACGTTCTTGTTTTTTGGTACAACACACTGTGTAGTAGATTGCACACAATTCCAAAGCCTTTTGATTTTTGAAAGAATAATGCGAACGAACTATTTTGCGACATTTAGCTATTACAAAACTCTGCAAGGGTATCAAGTTACCTGTAAGGCGAAAGCCATGCACACATGCAGTACTGTACGTATGCACATATAGTACACAGTGGAAAATCTATCACATGTAATGCAGTCAGCATACAGTTTTAACAAGGCAAGGTGGCTTTAGCTCTGTAGGCTGCTAGTTCTGTTATGTACACACTATAGGCCTAGATCATTGACTGTACATATGAATGATGTCGGGTTCATCCAATCAGATTAGAATAAACAATGGATGATATGAGTGACTGAGACGATTTGCAAAACCTGCTGTACTACGGCTTGGCCACTCAGGCAAATGAATAGCGTTCATGAGTTCTTGGCGGGCGTTTCAGTGCCCTTCGTTTTACCGGGGGAATAACTTACAGAGTTATGCCAAAATTTTGAAAAACTTTATTTGTCATGGACATGTACATTGTTTGCAAAATGTATGGATGTTATGTACTGGTTTAAGATGTGCGCAGACTTTTTTATTTATTTTCGGGCTCTTTGATTTCTCATTTAGCCCCTAGATTTCATGAGCTATAGACCCGGTTGGCCCCAAAATTTTGCAGGCTTATTTTGACCCCTGGGAGTAGGTGCAATATATACTATCCATATCCTTGCTTGCAACCATCAGGTAAGGAGAAGGTACATACTACTCCTACAACCATATAATATAGCTGCAATATAAGACACCTGTCCTACTTCACACATTAAATGGTCAGTGGTGTGTAGAATGTACACAACCTACCCCCTCCCCTACAACCTATCCCCTCTAAACACCCCCTCCCCTAAAACCTATTCCCTCTAAACATCAGGTAAGGAATAGGCACAATGTATGCCACCCAACCCCATCCCCTTACACACAAGTAATGACGTAATCTATTGACACATTATACAGCAAGTAATTGATGCATTATGTATTACTCATCCCCCAAACACATCAGGAAAAGATGCAATCCATGCAAACCATCTTCTTCTATACATCAAGTAGAACAAATTGTATCATATATTACTCATTTCCCTAACATATTAGGTATGCAATAGGTATTATAAATTTTAATCATCAATTATCAGTCAGGTACAGCATACAACACACATTCATTTTCACCTAAGTATGTACTGATCCATCATCCTGTTTGACTAATATCAAGTAACATTACAAACAGTATTTATGCCCATCAGTTCCTAATTGCCCTTCATAAACTTACCTCCTGTCACTAAAAGTTCTATTTTGTTTTCCTTTCTTCAGGTGATCCGATATATCCCATCGAATTGTCCAACCTTACAGTACAGAGCCTTGGTGTGATCAAGTTTGATCGTCCAAAATATCATGATAAGAACCACATCTACCCTCCAGGTTACACCAGTCAGAGACTTTATGCACACTACAATGACCCCTCTGTGTCCATGTGGTACACCTGTAAGATTCTTGATGGAGGACTTACTCCCCTGGTGAGTTACTCAGATTTAAGTGCTTAATGCACACTACAATGACCCCTCCGTGTCCATGTGGTACACCTGTAAGATTCTAGATGGAGGACTCACTCCCGTGGTGAGCACTCATAGATTTAAGTGCTTCATGCACACTACAATGACCCCTCTGTTCATGTGGTACACCTGTAAGATTCTAGATGTAGGACTCACTTCCGTGGTGAGCAACTCATAGACTTAAGTCCTTTATGCACTCTACAATGATCCCTCTATCCTTGTGGTATACCTGTAAGATTTTAGGTGGGGACTCACTCCACTGGTGAGCAGCTCAGATTTAAGTGCTTTATGCACACTAGAATGACCCCTCTGTGTCCATGTGGTACACCTGTAAGATTCTAGATGTAGGACTCACTCCCGTGGTGAGCATCTCATAGACTTAAGTCCTTTATGCACTCTTCAATGATCCCTCTGTGTCCATGTGGTATACCTGTAAGTTTCTAGATAGGGACTCACTCCACTGGTGAGCAGCTCAGGTTTAAGTGGTTTATGCACACTACAATGACCCCTCTGTATCAATGTGGTACACCTATAATATTCTAGATGGAGGCCTGGTGAGTTACTGAGTAATTGAGCAGAACCAAAGGTAAATATTGCATTTAAAATGCACCAACATGGCAAACAAAGAAAGTAGTTTTATTGATTATTAAAACATTCAGTCTAACCAATAAATGACCAGAAAAATAAGTTTTTGCTACTTGAAATAGTATGCATTTCAAGAGTTACCGGAGTAGCATTATTTGAAGTTGTGAACATTTGGGCCAACAAATTATTTTATTGCCACAAATAACTGAATTTCTTTTTGTAAGAACCTTATTTTCGAAAATACCACGCTGCATTATTTTGAATTATCCATCATTCTGTATCAATAAATATTGGTTTAAATAATTTGAAAAATTTCTCTACAACAAATGTAGTATTTCCCTCCAGATAGCATTTAATTACAGTTATGTAGGTGTACAATATATAAACAGTGTCCTGTGCATTTTGTAAGGTTTGTGCATTAAAATAGATACAGGAAACGAAACGATCCTATATTTTCTATATTTTCCTATATTTTGAAAATAAGCATATATTTTCCTGTAAAAAGGGAAAACCTCCAATATGCCTGTATATTTCATTTAAAATGTCGACATTAGCCTTCTTTAGTCAAAATGTTTCATATAGAACCAGATGAAAGAGCAAATTA
>WURT03162162.1:0-17847 GCA_009936505.3 Holothuria glaberrima | reverse complement strand
ACATACATATGTGACGGCAATTCAACGTTATCGCAAGAAAAGGATATCGAGTACCGGTACTGCAAGAAACACAGTGTCCAAAGCACGCCGCCACTGAGAAAAGGTTGGTGATCTTTCTCCCTCCTCTCTTGGTCAATTTTATCCCCTATTTCCCCCTCCCCACGCCTCCTGCTTGTGGCACCTGCCACTGTGAAAGGGACCTTCAAGTTCCAAGACTTGAAACATTGCATGAAATGTACATTACACGGCAAATGCTTTCTTTAAACTTGCACAAACTTCCGATGTCTTCGATGACTTCAAGGGAATTAATTATAATATTCAAGTCAGGAAGAAGTTATCGGTACCACTTCTGAATGGTTTAATTATATTACTTGTCTATATCCCTTCAAATGAAAGACAGAAAGAGATCCCGACAACCCTGACAAGTAAAAATCTGTAGAATTTCTTCGCGAGATGTCAGGAACTTCTGACAGCAGTGTCGGCCGTCACAGTTCATGCGCAGGTGCATGAACGATATGTAACATACACACAGTAAAACCCGACTGTACATACAACTTTCATTCAATTAACGCTTAGCGATCAAAATTTTCAACAAACAATACGTTGCACTGACGATGATGAAGAATTGTCTTTGCGCTCCATTTACATCTTACATTACAATAATGAAAATAACATTGATCGGAGAAGTTTATATATATATAATATATTTCGATCTAAATTTAAACCAATCCTAACATAGAGCATTGCCCTTATCATGGAAGGAAAGGTTGGAAGAAAATACCAGAGAGGAAAATTGAACCGCACAGAGGATTTAAACCCGTCATCAACTGCTTTCCGGGCAGCGTCTTAAACCACTCAGCCAACACGGCTTGTGATTTCCAGCTACAGATACCTCGCTTGACTCAATTTTCTCTCCTTGTAAGTTACCATGGAAGTCCCGAAGCGGGAATGAATATACACACACAAACACACACACACACATATATATATATATATATATAATTCTGGTACTAAGTTGCAGTTCAAATATAAATTGGCTTAGAAACTTGGAGATGGCGTAAATAAAACGGACATGATTTTATTTCTTTAATGTGGAATGACCATCTAGATTACCCCTATCAAATATAAAGAGATTTCACATCTTATATAATGACAAACCTCATCCACGCCCAGCACAGATGATCACACATAAAACCTGACGGCAAGTTTTCATATGCCTAGCGAGTACATTTCTAAAAAAAAAATATAGATTCTTACTTAATTCATGTTTCCACCTATTTGTGATAACAATTACTTTTAATTGATGTTTGAAAATTAACTATCAATCAATTAAAGCCATGGACAAACCTTACAAAACACCAGCATGTTTGTAAAAACTACGCATTTAAACTAAGGGTTCAAACAATTTGAGCTATTTTCACTTCAACTGGCTAAAACCTGAATAAACAATTTGAACACATTCCCTTGTGACCCTACTGTTTTAGAGTGTCGATGTCAGAACACTTAGCCTTGCTGTAACATATGAACAAAATCTTAAGCTTAACTGCATATTAAGCATACAACAAATTTGCAAAATGATTTTTTATTCAGTAATAACTGACACACCTTTGTAAGTATAGTGTAGGCAACTGACAAAACGAATTTCAAATTTCGTGAATTTCGTAGTTAAGTACATTGCTGTATATGTTAAACTACTGATCACCGCCGACAACGCATGCTGTTTAAACATACCAGCGCTATGGATAAGACACATGCACACTAGTCACGTAAGCTTATTGGCAATGCGTAAGTGGCCTTAATATCTCCTATCCCTAGCCGTGAGTCAAATAGAGCTAGAATTTTGAAAAACTTCGTCTTAATATCCAACGTGCGAAATTTCCAGTAACCAGAGGTTTGTTTGTTTCTGCGGCTGCGAGGAATGGCTTTTTTATGGGCCTTTTTCGGGTATGCTAATAATGAAGCCAAATATCTTTGAACAATATGTACAAATGATGGCAGTATTAAATTAACTGTGATGGAGTAAACCTGCAGAGCAAGGGGTGAACACAAATACAAACACTTATGTCACCAGTATTAATTCAATGCGGCATCATGCAAATCAGGACATCTTTTTTCATATGGAATGGGTATCAAATGACAAAAAGTATAAATCATAGATCACTATAGATCTTATATATTTTACTTCACAGAGCAGAGTGTGTGCCCCCCCCCCCTTCGGAGGCAACCATGTGTCATTGCAAGTTACACCAACAAATGCTGGCAGCTGATAAGCGCACCGGTCAGATATGCGCATAGCCTTCTATAGAGCGTGTGTGAAGTCTACTTGTGCATGTCACATGCTTCACTGCTGCCCCCAAAATGATGTCGCATGACATCAACGCACAAGGTCTATAGGTAACCTTATCTTTTATTTCATTGTGGTTAGTTCCAGTGAACGAACCTTTAAAAGCTGGGAGTTGGAGGATAAGACATGACGGGTACACAAAGTACTGTTGGAAAGGAGCTCTGGGAGGGTCTTTAAGGCAGATGCACACCCCACCCCAGCTTCACCCCCACCCTGTCCACTCACATGAAGTAGATAAATCACATTACTATTGGTGATAATCCTTACACCATCAGAATTAAGAGCAATTTTTATCTTTAAGCTAAAGCAGCTAACAAACAGCTGGCCCCAATGACATATAAAAATATTTCAGCTTTGAGACAGACACTTTCAAGATACCATTCTGAACTATTAGGCAAGCAGCGACAAGTCATCACATTACACCAAGAAATAAAATGGTAACAATATATAATAGTAAATGGAACCCATATACATCTCTTTCAATATCAGCTAAAGAAACAGTTTAACCACATTCTCTACATCTACTGTATAAACAGACCTCATCTACACTGCAGTTGGTGTCACCCCTACTACATTTGGTCAAATGTCACATGACAAAACAAAAAAAAAAATTTAAATGTTCCACGTCTCTATTCATTTTAAAGCAAAGTTACAATCTCCCCAATCTCAGCAAACCTACAATTTTGGCAAGTTAAGCTGAGTTTGCCTGTAATTAGACTTTCACAACCTTCACTCTCTCAGGAAAGTACCCCTATAGAAAGAATTACCACAACCATACCCATAGGCACACAGGGGTCAATATTTCTGGGGGGCAGGGATAATTTTTGCCTGAATTTAGAATTTTGGACCAAGCTGCCCAAATGTTGCCCCCAAAAGGGCATAATTTATTTTCTCGGCTGTCTCATTTGCCCAGATGGATCCACTATTTTTGCCCAAATTGGGAGGGCAAATCCCCCTCCCTGCCTCATACACTTATGACCATACCCACCCCCCACACCTGGAGCACAAATATGATGAAGGTAATGTAGAAGGCATTCATCTACACACATAGGACCATGCAAAAGACCCAACAAAAGATTGATGGATACAACTCTGGGTTGCTCAATGTAGTGACAAAACTTGACAAAAGCTCCACACATACTTTTCTTGTAGTTAGTAAGTTAGATGAGGTTTAACAGCCCAGGTAGCACTGAATCTTTTTTATAAGCTTAGGCAAAATTTCTGTATAACAATATGAACTTTAAGTACATTAACAAATTTGGTACACTTTGATCTGCACTTTTGCCTAAAATTTTAACATATGTGTCTGAAAACAACATAAAATTTGACCAAGAATAAGAAGTTTCAGGCCAGAGGGAGGGAGGGGAGCACTGCTACCCCACAGCCCCACCTTCTACATTGATGCAAATGACCACAGTGTCATGTGTCAAACTTAAAATTCAGACATATATCAAACTGAAGCCGCAATTTCTTTAGATTAGTTTTGCTCAAACCATACAAAAATAAAGTCTACCAAAATGAAAAAGTACATGTATAATATTGACTATGATGGGCTGAGTGAGTACTAGTCAACAATTTTTTACGATTACAAATAGAATCCCAGTGTCCTTGGAGATTTTACAGTCTCCATGGCAGTTCCTTCTAATACAACAATTTAATGTCAAATGTACTTTACATATCAGTGACCAAATCATAATAGTGTTAGTTTTTTTATTTTCTGAAAGCTCCCTCAGAATGTAATTCAATGACATTTACAACACTGCCATTTATATCAAGGAACTGATACCAGCACATCTCACACTTACTGCAGAGGAATAAATCCACAAAAGTACAGACACCCCAGGTTTGAAAATCCTTGAAACTGTTCAGAGACACACACACAGACTGATGATGAAAACACTGTTACATTATAAAACACAAGACAAAACCCACCAGCATGCTGGTAAAATATAACCCAGTTCAAGATTGCTCTCAAGATACTTCTGGTTCCAGACATTACCTAGTGGAGGGTAAACGTGCAGGTTACGGTATCAAATGCAGCTTGACACAAGCAGAGCCTGAGTTTGGCTAAAATAAAACCTGAAATGAGTGTTCACTGTTTCATTTCACACATATCAAACTTAAGGTTTTTTTCTTCTTCCAAAGTGTGGTGTACATATTCTGCTGCACTAAGATAGTCTGGCCAAGCAAACTCAGAAAACTAACCCCAGTATCACTAATTTTGACCATACCACTTGATCTTAGCCAAAAACCCAGAGAGTTTTTTAAATGAACCATTCTTTTCAAGTTTCATTTGTTCCACACTTAAAATTGAGTATGATAGTGCTGTCTTGTTCATGAGTCTTAATAAGTCTTAAAAAGGGTACTAAATATATTATGTCTCTCATATATCCTCAGAACACAATTACGAGTCCATGATCATGTCCCATTGTTACATGATGTAACTTCACTCAAAAAATGTGAACATGATTAGCTAGGTTCCAAAACACAAAGGGACACTAAATTAAAAAAATAGTGATAAATTGCTACCACCAATAACTTCAACAGTGGGGAGCTCCAACATCTTCCAATATTTTTTAAATGCATAATATCTGACGCAGATCTACCTATTGAATTTTGTATATTCTTTTCAAAATGCTACGAATGGTGTTTTCAGGTATTTCTTCAGTTTGGTAGTTAACCGTTAACCTTTTTTAACTAATCCTTCATGTCTACGCATTCTTGATAGGAAAAATGTCTAGAAAGTATTAGCACTCTTAAGCCCAACTATTGGCTTCACCATTCCCCTTCTAGTGGTAATGGGAACACCATTTCCACAGACAGACGCATGTTTTATAGACAGAAGTTCATCATGAGGACTTGGCCCTATAAAAAGTTTCAGCCCTTCTACTTGACAAAGGACTGACACAAACTTTTCAAAAAAAAAAAAAACAAAAAAAAAAAAACAAAAAAAACAAAAAAAAACATGCATTAACTTCCCTGCATTTTGCAATTGTACACAGAAATCACACAGGAAGTTTTCATTACAACCTGCATTATACTTTGTTCTATCCATTGTATGGTGTGATGTAACTTGATGTAACTTATTGAGTAGCATGCAAGAAAGTAAGAACTACAAATTAAAGGGGTAGGCAGCAGGGAGTGTTGACATTCCTACCTTCTTCACTGAGGTATTGTTTACAACCTGATTGCATCAAATAACTTTTCTGTAGTACAAAATAGCTTAAGTTGATGAGATTTGGAACATGATAATACCCCAGCAGAACAAGAAAAAGTGAGGTTTGAAAAATTACTGTTGTAGTGTGATTAATACAGCATATTATATATTAATCAATGGCTCCAACATGTTCCCATTTCTCTTATCCTGTGCCTTAGTCTTGCAGTAAATGATATGCAACAATGTTAAGCATAGCAAAGAAGTCTCTAAAACATGCAGATTTTTGAGTATAATATATAAACACAATGGAAAAAGGAATACAACGGATAGCAATTTAACGTTATTAAGATGGTAGGTAGTTCAGAGTGAATTACGATAAATTTATACCTAGACAAAAATGTCCAGGATCACATCATTTGGAAGGAGCTACTGTAGACGAAATTCTAAGGTTAACAAAAGGAATGAAAAGATTAGTACACAGTACTTTGACAGGCAACTATTTAGTACTACTGTAAGAACCTGCATATATTAAAAAGCCACCTTGACAATTTGATAAATGTACTATAAATGATGGCTAAAGGACATCTGCCTGAACCAATATTCAGAAATCTTTGGTGATAATAAAGCATAAAAGAAAAGGAATAGCTGATAATCTGTGAACATTTGAAAACTTGCATAATTGAACTAGTTCATCCCTCCTCATACCACTACTAAGTTACTAGCAGTAAGTGTGCTAAAAGGTATGCACTTTAAGTCTAATGCGCAGTATGACCAATATACTGCAGCAACAATGATCTGTTGGACTATAAAAGGGAAATGATCACAGAAAATGGAAATGTCTGAACAAAGATGTGTCAAAACAAAGAGGTGCAACCAGTTTTGCTAAAAATCAATTTTCGAATTTCTATATGTCCTCAAAACCTGCACACTCATGTGATCAAAGGCACAGTTTGACAAAACATTTACTAAAAGGTTATTCATCCTCTTCTGTGCCTCCCATCATTAATTTTACCATCAACTACCACCATTAATATCTACCCCAAGCATTATTCTTATCATCAATTCCATCACTGCTTACAATCACACATGCCAGATAACATTCAACAAATGGTTCATTTTAGTCATGTACCCCTCCTGATCCCCCTTGTCATAATTATATGTATGAACTCCATAATTAGAACTTCTCATTCCCTGATCAACCATCTCGTTCTACAGGCAAAATCTATTTCAATCTTCCCACAAACTGGGCAAATATTGTATACAGTAAAGTGCCTTTGGCCTCCAGACTGCAACATTTTGAGCAACAATACTAAACTAAATGAAATATTTTCCTAGAGAGTCTAGACATGACAATTTAATATTTCAGGACTGTCAAGTTGAAGTGGAGAATTCCCGGGCACCTAACAGACTATTCATGTAATGCCACTCTAACCTTCACTCATCTAGAGGACTGGTTGTCCAGGAATGAGAAAATAAGCACATTCAAGGACATCAGAATGTCAGGCTTGTGGTTAACTGTGTAGAATAGCCTTTGGAGTCAATTGCCCACGCTTCCTCAGTTACATTATTTGAAGCACCACATAATGAACTAACTGCTCACTAGACTGCAGACAACTGACTATGAAAGAGGAAGAACTAAAATGGGACTTGCATTTAGGCACCATGTCAACAACTTCAGGCTGCAGTAGCCTCAGCTAAGCTGCAGGAGCTTCAGCCATGTTTTGTGCTACCCACAACACAACAGTAGGATTACAGTAATACCTCTAATGTAATGTGTGTAGCAACAAAACATGGCTGCAGCAGCTGCAGCATGGATGAGGCAGCTGCAGCTTCAATATATTGACATGGTGCCTTAAATTGCTTAGGGTTCAGTGGTGTGCTCAAGAGTGAGCCTGGAGAGATCCAGCTGCATATCCTCTGGAAGAGTGGAGCATGGGGAAGCCCTTGCAACTTCAGGGTTTTAGACTTTTTAAGTTGCATGGGATGGCCCTCTTGTGGTACAACCTTTAAGCATAATGTTTTGAGTTCTACACCTATGGTTATTTTCAGAAATTACCAAGGTTTGCTTCTACCTCTGTTTAAGTGTTATGTAGTTGAACATTGATAATTATATTTAAAATTTTTGCATGCACCAGGCAAATTCCTGCTGCATGCTGCAAGTGGCCAGAACATCACCATTAGAGAGGGTATCATCCTTGACAATGGCAAGTAAATACTTCTCCCTAAATGAACATCACCAAAGTGTACATAAAGCAAACAAAACCTACCAAACAGAGGACACTTGTAGAGCTTTGGTCCCTCCCTTGTGTTTTAATAACAAGCCACTGGTGCAATATAAATCACCACCTAATAGCCTAAAACTTTACAGCCTGCTGTACAGTTTACCCTCCATGCATGTATAGAAAGTTTTTACATTTTCCCACAATTTTAGAAACACATAGTTTCTCACATGGACACAAGTGAAAGGTAGATATGAATAACAGTTTTCTAGTTTCCAAAGCATAGCAAGTACTCCAGACAAATCACTGAAAATTAAGGTACTTTCTTAACCATAAAATTCCATGTTTCTAACTTTTTTTTTTATGAGAACCCTGTACTAATGTGCAAACACTGATGAGGCTAATAGGCCTCACTTTTGAACAATTTCAAACACAACAAAGAAATTACATCCATACATGATTCCAAAGTCCTTTTGATTAAACTCTCATGCAATTTATAACAACTGAAATAATTAGAAGTACTGAACAGAAAAGTAAGTACATTTACCACAGACATAAACAGACCAATGGGATGGAAATTAAGACATTTATTGAGTTTTACTCAAAGCTTCTTCGAACCACCTTTCCATGTTTGCTTCATGTTTCTGCAAGAACTGGACATTGGCATCCATACTCTCATATGCTTGCTTAATGGGTCTTTGTCCAGTCTTGGAGTTCTCAATTTTGGATTCCAAAAAGGTTCTCACCTGAAATCAAAATACGAGAAAATTCTATTTACTGATGCTGAAATTTTATAGTACCTAATCCTACTGTCTACTTTATAAGATCCTGCATTTTGATGCAAGAAAATGGATTCCCTAAACTGTATTTTTCTTGAGGAATCTCCAATCCTTGTAGCTAAGTCTTTACCAGCCATTCATACAAGAGGCAAGAAAAAAACTACCATCTCCAGAATACTATTAACCTGAAAGCCAAAAGCTTAGCTAGTGATTCCTTACCAATGAAATGTAAGTCTAGCATTGTGTTTTCAAACTGATAATGATTCATAAATTACTGTGGTTACAAGTTTCGCAAATAATGTCTGGAATCCATGGACACAGATCTAAACACTAATACCACATTAATAACCCAAAATGACATTTGACCTCAACTTAAAATGATATAGGGATCATTCACTCAGTATGGGTCATTCACATACCATGTATGAAATCCATAAGTTTCCCTGTATGAGATATTGTATTTACAAGGTTTTAACCTTTGACCTCTGGCGACCCCAAATGACCTTTAATTTCCAGCAAAATCAATAGCAATCATTCACTTAGTAAGGACCATCCACATGTCACATATGAGATTCATAATCCTGCTAGTGCTTGAGATATCATGTTTACAAGGTTTTAACCTTTTGACCTACAATGATCTCAAATTACCTCTGACCTCCATGGAAAAAGTTAGGGATCATCTACTCAATATGAAACACCCACATGTCAAGTATGATATCCATCAAATTTTTCCTGCTTAAGCTATTGTGTTTACAAGGTTTTAACCTTTGACCCTTGGTGACCCACACATGACCCTGACTTCCAAAAAACACACGAAATCATCTACCCACTAAGGGGCATCCATATTCCAAGTACGAGATCCCTTGAGATTACCCTTCTTGAGATACGGTGTTCACAAGCATAAGTATCACACATCATCTCGTTAATCCCCCTGCCTACTGCAAGGAATCAAAAGCTCCCTTTCAAAAATTTTGAAGTGGACAGTACATCTTTAATCAGGGCTCGATTTTAACGGTCGTCTGGTCATCCATGACGACCAAAATTTGTGACAGACAACCAAAAAATGGTGGGATGGATGTCCATTGGACAACCGAAGTTCATGCAACAAGTTAACAGACTGCTTCTAGGGTCACTGCAAATTTCTTTGTGGATTTCTACAGTTTCTTTTGGACAACCAAAAAATTCAGACAGGTTGTCCAATGGACGACCATAAAATTTTCTTAAAATTGAGGCCTGCTAATTTAGCTTAAACTTGTGAACACTAAAATCCCAAAACTTGGGGATAATTCAATCCTTCTAACTAGCCCAGATCATGCAGAACAGGCAACTTGGGAAAATGCAAAAACATCCCCTAAAATGTTGAAACTGTCCTTTAAAATTCTTTTTGAAATGGGAAATGAATCTATGATTTAGCATGCCATACATTAACAATCTTGTTAATATTTGGTTGTGCAGACCTGACTAACACCTTCACTGATGTTACGAAAAAAACAATCTGGCAGTCTCAAACGATCCCAACAGCTTCAATCAGTATTTATTACATGTAGGATTACAAGTTCACCTGTGATATGATTCGTTGCAGGCTGGCCCACATGACTACTACTTTTGGTGTAATTTAGAAGAAAAACAACCATATATTATCTTGTTTTAAAAAATTTCAATACTGATAAACACTGCATGGAGGTATTTCCAACAATCTGTTGACTTTCACTCTGTAGCCTCTAGGCTTGTGAGTAGTCCTGACTTTGTAAATTATAGCAATTGTAATGACAAAAAAGACTGTCTATGCCAAATTTAGATTAACAGACAACAGTGCTACGGGTAGGGCCTTTCTTTTTGTAGACCTCACAGGATCAGAAAACTCAAAAAAACTAGACTTAACATGGAAAAAATGAGTATTATTCTTAATCTTTCAAACAAATTTACAAATGACTTAAAACCATTTTCATTTCTAATGCTGAAGCTTGCATTTTTACACAGAACGGACTTTTGAAAGGACATTCTAATTCTAAGCAATCATTTTGGGCAACAAGATTAATGGGTATCTTCCATTTTCGAGGCCTTCCCACAACTAAGCTCTCATGGTTTTCTTTTTGCAATAATTTTATGCCATTTTTTCCATAAAAACATGATTTTGTTATCACATTTCAAGTCAAAATGATGCATTTCAATGCTCTAATGTCATATAAATATCTACACGCAGTATCACACTGTTTTGTATCTTTGCTAAACTACAAAAAATGTAAAGAGAGCTGTTCCTTCAGGACATATTACAATCTTTGGAAGTGTTTGGCTATTCTTCAAGATGCCAATTCTAATTCAAACTTTTGAACCTCTTCATATTTATGCAATTTTATCATTTTCAACAGAAGTTTAACGAATTTTGCAATTTTATGCAACAGTGAAAGATCCCTGTTCTTTGAAAAACCCACTCCAGAACTCAGCATGTACTTAAATGTGCACTCTTATCACCAAAGCAGACTACCATGCATCCTTGCTATTCAACACACCAACAGAATATTACATGATTAAATACATATAAACTTAGAATGCTTGATGTCTTATTGAAAATGATTTACAGTGACATATGCCAGTGACTAGATACTTTACGGTAACCCATCAACATTCCTAGTTTGCACTGTAGATGACTTTGGGGTATCGTAAATTAGAGAACGTTCAAACAACATCAATTTCACGACTGGTACTTTTTGCATATGAATAATGCTTTGTTTTGATTACTTAATAATTCAGCCGTGAAACTTTGTGTATAATCATATGATTTTACTCAAGGGTGCAGGTGAATTCATATCTAATTTCACGATTCACCAAACTTTGACGTTTAAACAGACAGCGCTTAAGTTATCAAGCATGTAAATGCATCCAAACATTTGTAAACTTTGAAAGAGTTCTCAGGGTTAGATGAACTGTTATCTATATATCATATTATGTTGGCAAGTATGAAACCACCCTACAGAATCAAAACAGTATTACTAGGAAAGTTTTTTTTTTCTGTATTCTGTATCTCCAGTTCTTCCTACATCAGTAAGGCATAAAAATAAAAGAGATATTCCCTTCCCCATTTATTTACAATATTTAAGTACACAGTAATGTGACAACCCAGTATCTAACACCAACAAAACTGGTTGACCTTGTAACATGATCTTTTGATTGTGTGAAATGTACACTCACTGATCATTTATTACATATTTGTCATAATTTACAAACTGAAGGTAATGGTCAACAGAATCAAAGATATACTGCATTCTGTTGCAGTCAACCATGCATGAAATGTATTTATGTTCGGTCGACTGAGTGATAATATTACAAGATCACACAAAGAAGTGTATCAAAACGCTTTTCTAATTAGTACCACATTACCAATTCTGTACTATTATATCATTTTTTTAAAATGACCAGAACTTCAGAATCACACCATACTTCTTGACCAGCATTTAGTGTTTACTACAACATCAAAAAGGCTTCAATTCCATCACTATCCACTTCTATGACAAATAAATAAATAGCTTTATTATATTGAAGAATATTCTGAAACATCTACATTCTACATTCTACATTATTATGGCAGCATGTATCACAACATGCAAAATAAACAACACACTGTACAGATACCTACCATTGACTTATTAAACATATTCCATATGGTTCTTGAAGCAAAGAATATCTCAAACCTTTTGGTATGCCTACCTCCAATTGTAAACTTAATGACATCTTATAAATTTCCAAACATTTGATGTCGGTATACAACACAGTCAGTTTCATGACAATGGGAGTACACTTACACAATGTACACTGAACTCGTTTTTAAGGATAATAAATTCTGTTTTACATATCCATGGCCTTTTCATCACCAACTCACGAATTTACTCTTTTTCTTGAATACCCAAAATCCACTTCAAAAACCCTAAAACATGCATTGTACAATTTGAAGGTAGTGTGGTCTTTTTAAAGTTTCAAGCCTTATTTATTCCTGTTATCTCTTGCCAAATTTCACCATTTTCAGGCCTTTAAAGAAAAACATCACTTGCCAATACCACCCCACACCTCCTACCCTCCTTTATAAGAAATTATTACTGCCCTACAAATGCAAAGGTTTTGAAATTCTTTTTGCTTTCAGTGCCTGCATTGCCTTTTCTGCATTGTTTCCATACCCTTTTTTCCTCCCCTCTCATTCATATACCACCACCCCCTGGCACCAGGTGACATTAGAGCCCAGTTACAGAACCATTCTTTCTTCTACAGGGTCAAAGAACAGATAGACTCAAAGCATTGTGAAAAAAGCAGTCTCTGAAATCAGACTTGTAGTGAGTACGTACTTGTACTCATGGGTTTGCACAATTGCCTGTAGTCGTACTCATGAGAATTAACTTGCACCCATACTCATACTCACAGATTTTAAAAGCTCTGCACAGGGGCTACTAATGCAAAATTTTGTACTCCTACTAATGAAAAATGGACATGTACTCGTACTTGCACTCACAACACAGACACTGCCTTTGTATTCATACTCATGACATTGTACTCGCACTACAAGTCTGTCTGAAATCAGCACTTGTCATTTCAATTATGACAGGAGAGTCCCCAAAATATTTTTAAATGCACACCTTTTGTATGGCCATTTGTGATGAGAGAGATGTCTTTGACTTGAATGAGATGGAAAAAAAATAAACTCTATAGGTATGCATTTTGAACTGCGTGCACCCCCACCCCCAACCCTCCTCCTGCAACAACAAAGCTGTTCAAGGTGGCAAACACTAACCTGTTGAGCTTGTATGGGAGTTGATATCCAAGTGGTCATGCTTGGAATTAGCCTCCGCAACGAAAATGTGCCCTCACCAAACCTGAGAGATAAATTGAGAAAGGGTGACAATCAGTCATAATGGTTTTGGCATATGGGGTATTCTTATAAAAAAAGGTCTGGGCTCATGCATTTTGCCAAAAGAAAAACCTGCATTACCCAAACAAATTTACTATTTTTTCCAAAACTCTGCCCAGGATATAAAATTGGACTGAACTCTGGGGTGAGGGAACTGCAGCAACCCCCAGTCCCAAAGGCTTGTACACCTATGCTTAAAATGTTTGTCCATATAAAGTACCATCTCACCGCTTTCTAAAATTTTCACCTTTAAACTTCATTTTCTTCACACCAACTTATTAGAGAGCATGTTAAGCTGAACGCACACGGACGACAGAAAATGTGAAACACACGACAGAACACAAGTTTCGTGTTTTTGCGTAACAACCTTTCACGAATCAAGCACTGCTTCATTCGTGAAACAAGTGTTTAGCTAAACCTGTTTCAGACGAAACGATATTTTGGTTTTCCTACAACGCACACAGACGTCAGCGCAAAAACGTGTTTTCTGTTTCATGTTCTTCATTTCTGTCTTTGGCGTTCTTTCGGCTTTAAAGTTTTATACAAAACTGTAAAACCTTTTTCAACCACTTTGCACGACAGTCTCACCAAAAGATATAAGTTTTTATGTAGCAGGTACAACAATAAACAGACATTGACCTACTTGTCTCTATATAGTAGCATCCAAATGCCCCAGTTTTTTTCTTTCTGTTTAAATAGGTCCCCTGCTTTTTGTGAGGCATACAAATGTAACTATTCAAAGATATTGTGACCCTGTTATGACTAGACCTTTTATTCTTTACCCTCTTTTTTATTTTATTGCATTCATTTATTTTTTTTTGGGGGGGGGTTGATAAATTTCATTCAAAATATGTCATGTATAAATAATCTTGAAAGCATTGCACTTTTTTCTTAAGGCCTGTATAAACAGAAGCAACATTTTCAAAATGTTTCCAAAACATTCACATGCAAAAAATCCAAAAAATGCTTGTTTTCAGTTAGTTGCACAGGGTAGACAGGGTTTGCAATAATTTGAAAATATTTTGAAAATGTTGCAGAAGAATTGCCATGTCAATTCTTTGAAAACAAGTTGCAGGAATGTTGCATGTCACATGACCGCTTCAGAGTAATATTATACCGAAATGTTTTGAAAATGCTTTGGGAATGTTGCTCATGTATACAGGCCTTTACAACCAATACTAATTGCAACATTTATGGCAACATTTACAACATACTACATACAACAATGTAAACAGAAATTAGGCAACAGCTTCCATGTTGTTTAGAATAAAATGATGCACATCCTTGAATAATTACTGTACATGAAATAAAGTAAAGTACAGGTGAAAACTTACACACTCTGAAATGAATACAACAAAAGCTTTCAAATGCTGAAACCACAGACAAAAGGATAGGAATATGAGAAAGCATTTCAGTAGGAGTGGGGGTGGAGGTTTGGGGTGGGCTCTTTACCCTAAAAATTTCTCTCATTAGCAAACATCTAACAAGCATTTGCCTTGAAATATGGCAGTTTTCGCACTAAACTCCACAATTTCTTGTGTTCTTTTTGATTTGAAAGAGTTTAATTTTGCTGACAAAACTGTCCATGTATCTTTTGTTTCCTTGCCTCGTGATTTAAAAAAAAGTAACTATCCACTTTGAAAGTTAGATCATTTCAACAATTTTATCCACAGAAATTGGTGCTTCATTGCCTCCATATAAAACCAATGAATTTGAATCATTAGTCTGCATGTACTTTTAAAAGTTTAGCCATTTTTAAGTACCTTTGTTTAATTATATGTTCAAGAAAATCAAAATCCAACTACATAGGTCAATGTTCCATCACCAATATTTGAAGAATAAAATATCTACACTTACTGTGGCTGGAAAGAAATCTTCATGTTACACTCAGGCATTCAAATTGTCCACAATTCTTTCCATATTTTCAATTACAATGAAGTGTATTTCCTTCCATTTTGCCAAAATTTCCCTTTAAATACCGAGATATCCTGGGAAGGAGCCTCCCAGCTTCCCACATTTTAGACCCATGCTTGAATTACTGACAACTTGAATACTTCACTATTGTCTGTCCAACTTGTCACTAATACATCTTACAGTCATTCTGTCACACTCAACATATCATGCAACAATTTTTAAAATAAAAGTTTGCACATAAAAATTTATTCTAGTCTCAGACCCAACTTCCCCCTCATATTCCCCCTCACAACAAAAATATAATGAACGAAATTAATAAATATCAAAGTGCTTACAACTCTATGAGCGTATCCCAGTTTTCCATGACAAAGTTGAGGGCAATGTTAGTACCGACAGGATTCCTGAACACATACGCTATGACAGAGATGGTATCCTGTGTTCGAATTGTTTCTTTTGACATAGATTCATAGAGGTACCTGCAGCGTAAATAGAGAAAAAATAAGCTGTAAACATCACACTTCTAAAGAAAACAAAATACAAAACAGAATCCATGTATGATTGAGTCGAGTTCTGACCTAGATATGTTATTTGAAACTGTTAGGAATGAATTTGTGAATGTACGCAATTGGTTTTGTGCTAACAGGTTATCACTTAACTTAAAGAAGACCACCTCTGTAATTTTTAGATCCCCTCTAAGCCATTTCCTGCTAATTTCAATCATTTTGAGCTACGTGGTATTTAAGTTGGGCTTTCAAGTAACTCTAAGTTTATTGGAGTTGTTATTGACCAACATCTCTCGTGAAAAGATCATATTCTTTACATCAGCAATAAAGTGTCTATTGGGTGTCGGTACATTCTTAGCCGTCTGCCTCATCTTCTACATAGACATATTCTTGTCATGTTGTATAACACACCGTTTTACTAGACTCAGGTCTTCTCAACTCAGTATTAGGTACACACGCTTTAAAGTTTGAAACTCTCTCCCTGATTATATATATAAGAAAGTGTATACAATCAAATACTTTTAAAAGTAAGCTTAAAGAATATCTTATTTACAGCATTGATACATAGGAATACTTTAATTTTTGTTTATTCATAGTTTTTGTTTTGTCAACCTTGTTCCTTTTTTCTTGTATTTGTTCTAATGTTTTGAGGTGATTACCCCTATATTAAGCTTTTCCAAGCTTCCTGTAATCACTCCTCAGTCTCTTCCTATTTTTCGTACTGTTGATTCATCTTCTTAATATGTCAAATGGATTGAGTCTGAAATAAAGTTTTGTGAAACTGTGAACTGAAACATATCATCAGGTTTGTAAAATTTGGAAGATTTTTGAAAATAAATTTGGGGTAACTGCTTCCTTTCTTTAAAGACTCACCCATAACACATGTCAAGAATAGTTCTTGAATTGGCTTTCAATGGAACTTCAGTGAAACCTGTGCCTGTTGTAGTGACAAATGCGCAACCAAAGAACGACACAAGATTTGTCAAAACATGAAACAGAGGATTTGCCTGAGTTGCCAGTGTGCCACAAAGGAGACACCATGTCCTGTACACTATATTTACCACACAAAATACACTGTTTACTTATCCAGTCTTCTGAACCAGTTTTAAAACCAACTTCAAGATAGGGTAAGTTGTGAAGTAAAGCGAACCCCAGCATGCAAATTTGCATGACTTCCCAGGTATTCCTTCTGCTTTCTGAAGTTTGACTGAGAGCTGGTGTCTTAAACACACTACATACTGATTGAATAGCCTTTCCAATATGCTTTGTGCTAGTTCTGTGAAGAAAGAAACTTTCCACATACAGGACTATTCAATACTTATAACATGTCATATCATCCGTATTTTCTTCTTCTTTTTTTTTTTCTTGCCATCTTTACTCTTTCAAGTAGCAGAGAAGATTAAAACATTTATATTGCATAATTGTTACTACATACGTCATTATGCATAAAAACATGAGGGAACATGAAAATTTTGCCAATAACTAAACCCTTTCCTATTGAACTATATGTACACTTAATAAGTCTTTACAAAATGCATATGCCTATAAAATGATACCATGGCAATATACCATTTTATGCACTGACTTCACCCTATGTTTCATTTAAAATAAACACATACCATTGTCCTGCTGTGACCAAATCACTGTGATCATTTACCAGGATGTTAAATAAATCAGTTTATACTCAGTTTCCATTTAAATTTACTATTTACTTTTAAAATACATTAAATGATATTATATAACACCTTATGAATTCCTCTACATCTGATTGGAAGATTGCTCGTCACATCCCTTACAAAAAAGGTGTGTCAACCTGTGTCTGCAACCACGTGGGATCACGCGTAAAAAACAAAAGAATTCACATGTTTTCATGGGTGAAACCTGCATATTTGGAACACTCTGGACACAGGTTTGACACACCTTTCCCTACCTTTAATTTCAAGCCACAGGTTTTGTCTCAGTATTCTTTGTTAACATTGGTTTTAATTGCCACACATTTTGCATGTAAAACCTGTGAAAACCTGTGGCAAACCTGTG
>WURT03162140.1:0-10689 GCA_009936505.3 Holothuria glaberrima | reverse complement strand
ATATATAATGCTTATTCCCACCTTAGGGCAAAAGCCTTTACATCACCCTACCTTAAGGGGAAAAAAAATAATAAAATACATACGCATATATTTCCCCTTAATGTCTTCAAGATATAATCAACATTTCAATGGCCTGCCATCCGTGCGTGTTAACAGATACGTGTACATAAATTTGTCAACTTGGAAGTAATTGTATGCAGATTGTGTGTTTAAAAGGACGTTACCATATGTTTAAGTATTTCTGTATAAAAAGTGTGTGATAATGCTAAGGAGAAACAATTTTTTTTTTTTTTTTTTTTTTTTTTTTGCCCTATGTTCGACTTTTCAACAACTTTTTTCACCCTAAGGTGGGAACTAGTAATATATATATTTATATATGCGACTGTGTCCGCTTCCCACCATTCTTCAGTTTCTTTATTTAGAAGTCGCAACGTCACATCTACACTTCCGTATATTTATACATAAATATTTATATATCTGCCTAATTTTCACCTTTGGGGAAATATTTGAGCAACTCTTTCAACCGACACAGGTATGCAGTTACCTCTAAAAAATTTTTCCAACCATCAACTAAGCCTTTCAATTTTTCTATGAGTAGTTTCCTGTTTTTAACATGAATTTTAACATCTCACATGCACTACACAGTTTTCATAAAAATGGATGCCATATGATAGGATTACAAGGAACACAAAAATTACCACATGGGTGTTCATCAGTTCTTTAAATTTTACTCATCCAAAGATAACATCACTTCAGCAAAACCTCCTCAAAAACAAAATAGGTTTAACCATTACAATTTCTTCACTCTCAGAGGAAAATTTTTTATGAGTCAATTCCAACTCATATTTGTATAATTATGTACATTTCATTCAGGGACAGTGACAAACAAACAGTCAGTTCTTTGCCTGATAGTACTCTACCAAGCGGATCTGATGCTGTTCTCGTAATTAATAAAAATGTTTTTATGTATTAAGAGAAAGATAGGTAGGCCTAAATGGACACTCCAAAATTATTTGTCTAGTAAAATGGATTTCCTGAGAAATTTGCTCACGACTTCCAATTTCCTGAAATCAGGAAATTCCCTGAACTCTCACATCTTTGCACTGTGACCAAGTTTCATGAAGATCCATTGCTGTTTGTAGGAGCAGAAGCATCCAGAGTACTACATTGAACAATGACACCAAATGAGTGGTGAATGACCTTCAACTTTAAATTTCAAAATAATAACAGCCACTCATTAATTACATCTGTGACCAAATTTCCTACATATTTATACTAGATATTTATGAAAGAAGCAACGAAAGACATGAATGTGTCAGTACTTACTATTTTATGCAACTAAATTTCAAAACGATGTATTGCTATTTCTAGGAATATCATTCAGTGTATTTACAAACATTGACCCCTAAATGAACTCAATATTATGTAATTTGACGGTCAAGATAGCTTTCAGGGATCACAGAGTCCTAGTTGCATCATAATCCCCTAAATGATGTACGAGATGTACTCTTCGCAAAAATAGTATTAAACAGACACATAGACAGACGGACAGACTAACAAAAGGTGCCAACATTATTTTTCCTCACAACATTTCTTTACAGGCTATTATAAGCCTTCTATTCTTTAAGGTTCTCACTCATTCTTCAGGTTGTTGGAAAGCAAAACTACTTTCAACCAGCCATTTTTGATGAAAATAGTGTCATAAAGGATGTTCTTTATCAAAGTTAAAGGTTTACCTCCTCCGCGGCTTTCATGTGGAAGGCAGATCACAGCTGCATCTTCACTGGGCCACAACCATCATAATCAGTACGAGGACATTCCAGTAAGTTTGTCTCATTGCCCAGACACTCCAAATCATCTAAATGGGCAGGGCCCTATCCTAGGCCAAAATCCCATATGTTGCTGCTACAACAGCCCCTATGAATCCTAACTGATGGCACACGACATGGCCATCCAGTAAGTCCCATTCATCATCACAAACTACACCCCAAACACCATCCATGTATACTTCTACTCTTCCAGCCATGTCATTGCCTCCAGCAAGGCGAACATCTCCATCTACAGTTTTATCTGTCAGTAGAATGGAAATGAGTCTTGGATCCTAACTATAAGAACCAGTAAAGCACTTTTAAAAAGTGACAATTTGATATATAGACCCTTACCCATGCACAGGGTGCACACAAAGTTTTAGAAAAGGAACTGACAAGCACTTTTCATGGATAAAGAAATATTTTGCAAGCACATGTTTTCATCAAAGTATTCATCATTTCTAACTAGAGTCAGACACTAAGAAAGGGAACTAGAACATCAAATGTGCAGTAGCTCATACAAGACAAGGCAAAGAACAAACAAAACTAAGCATTCAAACGATCCATTGGTATCTGCAATTCTGGTGTTTTGTTAGCCATCTGAGACAAAAGTCAACTGGTACTTAGTTCATGTCTCCACTTTTAAGCTTCCTGTTAGTACCCATGAACAGATCTATGAGCTGATGACCATGGAGCTTGCTTGATCACTGCAATGAAGTGTGTTCATCCACTATCAGCAAGGCACTGTGCAGCAACCAAGGTTACAGTCAAATTTAGTCCAACAGCAGTGATGATTCTATATACATTTGCAACAACCCAGTGAAAATGGGGCAAATTTGGATGATGTTTTATCGTCTTCCATCTTCATCCTTCGTCTTTTGAATGATTTTGGTAGAAAAATCACTACTTTTTGACAGTTTTTCAAGGTTACTAAGAAAGGAATGTTTCACTGAGTAATCGGTTGACTTTTCCACTTTTATATGGGAATTTTCTATCTCAATTATTGTCACTTATGGCTGAAGGACAAATTTCATTGTATCTTACATAACACAAAGAAACTTTGAAGGTTATAACCCCGTTTGTTCATTCGATCCTGATTTAAAAGGGAATAGTCCAGGCAACAAAGTAGGAATTTATAATTGTCCTTGACAACTTTATGATGGCAGGACAATTTTGGAAGATTTGGACGAAATCAGAGCTGCCAAGATTGGACAGTATGAATCAGGAAGATTTTTGTGAATGCCGGCCTGGGGGGGTCTAAGGGGAGGAGGTGTCCCCCTCCCCTTTGGGAAATTTTGGCTTTCATGAGGGATCTTAGATGTAAAATGGTGCTATGTATTCGACTTTTCGGGCCTTTGCTTATGAACTGAAATTCATTCATTTTGTAAGAAAGAAAGCATTTGTTTTCCCTTTTGGCACACACATTCATCCAGCAGGGAGCTTAAAACTGCTCCAGACATCAACTGAATAGTGGAAAATTCTACTTTGTTCTTCTGGTAGCAGTATTTTACCTCTTCGATGCTATTTCACCACTATTCATTTCACAGCTAAACCTAGTACGACTCCATGTCGTAACACAGCTGTTGCACAGTGTTAAATAGTGCTTAGACTAACGTTAGACTTCTGATGTAGTATTGCATACATGCACACATAGTAGGTGACGCCTAGGCACACGATAACTTACCACCACCAAAACCATGCATTGCGATATGAACGTAACCAATTTGGCTAGGTCTAGGCATTTACCGCCTGGTACTCACCGCCATTATGAACTACCACTAAAAGCACATACAGGCACAAATAAACAGCCAAGAAACAAATTAGCGATCGCTAAGAGCCTAACAGGTGACAGGTTCTCTGCGTACAGAATCACACCGCGGTCTAGTGGGGCTGTGTGATTTCTATCGCAACACGCAATGAAGAAGCTGAATTGACTTACACAGAGGAGAGAACGTGGGAAACAACGTTTGTAACCAATGTCATGGACCAAGAACGAAATCAGTTTGCATGAAATAAGGCGTGTCTTCAGTTTTTTCGGTTCAGTCATTTTTGTATGTACATACATACTGCTACGTACTCATATAAATGATATAACACAAAAAATAAGAAAAGGGACACCCAGAGGAGTTCAAGCTTTATTTTGTATGCAACTTTTGGGGGATATTTTTCCTGCACAGGTAAAAGCCGGTTTTCCAGAAGATTTTCGGTTTCCGTCGGAATATAAAAAACATTAGCATTTTCCGGAAGTCCTCTGGCAAATCCGGAAGACTGGGCAGCTCTGCGAAATCATCCAAAAGCAGTACTTAATTGTCCCATTTTTCACTGAGAAGTACCACAGCCCATTAGTCAAACAGCTCACGGGTCCTACCACCCATTGGTCATACAGTCTAAGAGAGCTTCTTAGTTTGTATGTAAGTATATATGTACACTGCACGATTAAATTTATTATGGGCAAAGGGACTAAAATGAGTTATTTTCACTGTTAAGTGACGGTCCAATGGGCTCTAGGACTCGGGTGCAGGGCATTCCCTAGTGTCACTCGCTACAGTTTAATAAATGCAGGGTCAGTGAAAGTCTAATATTTACATTTTTATTTAGGCAATCATACCCCCAGACTGGCCTTGTCATTAAATGACAAAAAAAAGGGGGAGTAGCCCTGTTCTGTCGATGGTACGAAAGTAACACAAGTATCAACAACAATGTTCACACTGAAATGACTGAATTTTACAAGAAGACTTCGCTAGGGACCCCCAATTTTAGACTGGGACCCCCACATAAAATGGTGTATGGGTTTGAGAACCCCAGGAGAGAAAAACTAATGGAAGTCCTGTACCACAAAATATATTCCTTGCATGATCATCGACTCAAAGTGTTGATTTATGAAGAGGGTTTGCAGCAAATGTAAAACCAGGTTGTGTGTAGCTACATTGGGCTTAACAGACTTGGAGTTTCCTGCATTGTATGAATGCTAAGCAAGGAATTCTTCATTTACAATGGAGCCACCGGACTAGTTTGTTGGGGATGGCGTTGCTTGCCTCTGGTGATATTGGATAACTTGTAATTAGATGTCAGTTACTCAAGTTTATGGCTATGATGAAGCTTTAGAAGGACAGAATTTGTATAAGGCCCCATGTCTCATGATGGTAATTTGAAAATGAAATGTCTCCTTTTTCAGACCAAAACAAACTTGTACACATGATCCTGGGCTCACTTTTTATTAGGTCAACCAACTACCCAGAATTGTTGTGACATCACAGAATTTCACAAATCAAAATCTCTCATTAAAACAGAACACCAATGAAGTCACAAAAAAACTTTTAACCTTTCGTAACAAATATTTAGGCAGTACACAAAGAATATTAATAGTCAATAGTCATTTACTCAATATGGGCAATCCACATGCTAAGTATGAGATTCCTTACAGTTACCCTTCTTGAGATGTAGTGTGAACAAGATTTTGACCTTTTGACCTCTGGTGACCTCAAATGACTTTTGACCTCCACAAAAAATAATAGAGATTAGCTACTCAATATTGGCAATCCACATACTACGTATGAGATCCCTCACAGTTATGCTTGTTGAGATATAGTGTTAATAAGATTTTGGCCTTTCGACCTCTGGTGACCACAAATGTCCTTTGACCTCCACAAAAACCAATAGGCATCATCAACTTAATATGGGCAAACCACATGCTAAGTATGAGGTCCCTCACAGTTACCCTTCTTGAGATATAGTGTTTACAAAATTTTGACCTTTTCACCTGTGGTGAAAAAAAAACTAAAAACAATAGCGATCCCCTACTAAATATGGGCTATGTACATGCCAAGTATGAGACTTCTTGAAGTTACACAACTTGAGATATCGTGTTTACAAGCAATTTCCAAGGTGTTTACCATTACACCTTTCTTGACCCCACATGACCTTTGTCCGTCCCCAAAAACAATAGTGATCATGTACTCAATAAGGGGTATCTACATGTAAAATATGAGATCCATTGAGTTCAACATTCTTGAGATAGTGTTTACAAGCCAAGCGTCACATACATACACACATACATACATGCATACATATACATACATATACATACATACATACATACATACATACATACATACATACATACATACATACATACATACATACATACATACATACACACATACACATACACATACACATACATTTTTGGCAACTCATCGCCTTTGTCGGAGCATGGGGTTGTTGCCCCCCCCTTCGGTGAGCTTGCACCCATCGGTAAAATCCTGGCGCCAACCCCTGCTTAATTTAACAGTGCATGGTACGGTGCAGATATGCTTAAAGCCTACACAACCAATAAAAATTTATTTTACGATAATATAATTATAACTGGGGGCGCGATATTCTCTTCCACCTGGGCGCCAAAGCCTATAGTAGCTACGCCACTGACTATGATACCCCTATGCAGGAACTGGCCGGAGCTGGCTACTGAGGGCATACCTTGATACGTATCATTCCAGAGAGGTTGCCGAGAATTCTTCCAGGAGTTTTTGAATAAGGTTGGACTAAGGATCGAGACGAAATGTACTAGAATGAGGGCACCCATCCCTGCTACAGTTCGTCTGGTGATTACACTCCGTTTCCTAGCAACAGGTTTATTTGTACTTGAAGAATTTTCCCATAAAGAGGGCACTCCTACTGGACTTTTTGAAAAATCCCTACACACCTAGGCCTACACAAGATCTTTTCTTAGGCCTATATATCTTTCATCTTTCAAATTTGAAGACCATTTTCAGAAAACGTAGCCGGAAAGATAGCCGTCAAAAGAGGGTGGGGTGGAGGTAAAATCTTACCTTAGGGGTGAAATATATGTATATATGAACATATCACTACTAACGTGTACACAAAATTTTGCCCAAGTTTGCGCGGTGTGCTTAGAAAAGGTTTGGGGGCTAAAGCCTTCCCTATCCCCTTTAGAACCGACCCGAATGAACTAAGCCAAAAGTAAGTTTTGGTATTTTATATAGGGGCTATGGGATTGCAGAGCTGGATACATAGGCCTATTTTTAAGCACCTTTTCATAAACAGGAAAACAAGAATACCTTTTCCTACATTGTGAAGAACACACTTTAATGGATGAGATCCAGGGTAGGCTACATACCAATTAACGTGAACCTTTTGACTAGATCAAGACTAAAACCCAATGTACGAAACTCAAACATTGTACTTATCAAACTGATTTTGTATGAAAATGAAATTGGTTTCAATTCCCAAATGAAGATGGTTGCAGGTGTCAAAGGTGATTGGTGAATTTAATTGGGTATCTGATTGTCAGTTTTGGGAAGTTGTCCGATTCAGGAAGTTGTTATCTTTGCTCGGTTCAGCTGTCAAGCAGTGGTGCAGAGCAAGGAACCTCCCCCTCCCAGCCTTTGGGAAAGTGACTAAAGACTGGGGATACACTCAAGTCCTCCGTCGGATGGGGACGTTAAATGGATTGGGAGCGATTAGTACACGCCTGCCTCGTTAACCTCTGAGCACTAGTCGAAAAGAGAAGGCGAATCTCGCCGGTGTTCATCAACGCTCACTCTGGTATAGGGTCCTCGATGAGCCAATTGGCTTCCTGACCCTCAAACGATAAACTTAAATTTGCTAATTAAAACAGCTACATTCAAGTTCTTATTAGTAACTGGAAAATATTCATGCTTGACGACATACATCACTTCCGTCATGTTTGTCTAAAAAGTGCTCACTTTTTTACTCTCATTCTTCCATTTCAGCGCCCTCCACACCCGGCGCCCGGGGCACGTGCTACCCCTTGACTCCCTCTAGCTACGCCTTTGATCAGAGAGGCCGTATATTTCCCACCGCAGGATGGGACGAACCCAGAAATCGGCGGGCCATATTGATCCTCCTTCCTCTGCGTATCAATATATACCAAAAGTATAGCTGCTGCTAAAATACATTAATGTATATCTTGCACTGAAATCTGTTCTAATGAAGTGCCAGTCATGTTGCACTTCGCACTAGGATGTAGGTTTATGTACAAATATTTAGGCAAAATTCAGGCCAAAATTAGCATGATAGCACCTATATGGTCGCAAGACGTCGCTAGGTGTGAGAGCAATTAGCTCGCAACCGGTCTCAAGCGCAGATGATCGCAAGAGCTCACAAGAAAAGGCGGTCGCAAGAGCCAGCAAGCCGTTGGTCGCTAAGTGGGCAGCCGGCTTAAGAATTCTTGAAAGGTCACTGTTATGAAAAAGAATCCAGTCAAAACTCTCTCTCTTTGGATTATTTCGAAGTTTTTCCAACCATGAACCTAAGAAAATGGCAAATTCAAAGGGGGGGGGGCGGGGGGTTTAAACCCCTAAACACCTCCCTTGTATCCGCCAATGAACATAATAGCTAACGTCTCTCTTTCGAACGACCTCTTAACAGTCTTACACCCAATGAACATAGGGGCTGTGAAATGGTCCATACTTAAAGGAAGGTTGGTCATTTTTTAAAGGAAGTGTCAATGTTAAAAATAAGTTTTGACATATGAAAGAGAAAGAGGAACTAAATTCAAGAATTGTGCGGTAGTTTTCGTTCAGAACCTATGTGTAGCTCTTTTCATATGAGCTCATGAAATTATTACTACAATTAACACCTAAGCAAGCAGGTTGATGTTATCTCCTAACAGGGATGAGTATGTTTTTTATCTGTTATGTCTGACCCTAATATTGGTAGGAAGATGAGTTAGCGATTTCAAACGTTAAATTTGAAAACTCCACATGCCTCTTACGCAACTTTGCATTACAGGACTGTGAGACCGTGGAGGAGGTGAAAATAGGTTGTAAAGTATAAAACATAACATAACGGTGTTGTTTAATATGAGGATACACACTGTAAATCATTTGGGGCAATTTGACCCAAAATTTGGTCAGGGGGAACCGACAAGATTTATTAGGTCAAATAATGGTCCAAATTAGACTTCATTTGACCCAAATTGAGTCAAAATTTGACCCAAAATATTGGTTTACTTCCCTCGTGACCCAAGTGTTTTTAGAGTTAGTTAGTTAGTTAGATGAGGTTTTTCGGCGCAGTTTCTAACCAAATGGTTTAAGTCGGGCCGGCCACGGCATTTTTTCCAGTTGTTGCTCACTGGCTCGTTTTCCCTACTCCATTGCTTATGCTGAGCACCAAGCACAATGACAGTAAGGTTCCATTTTTAAAGTCTTTGGTATGATCCGGCCAGGATTCGAACCCCCGACCTTCCAGCTGCAAGTCGGATGCTCTAACCACTTGACCATGCATCGGTCATAAGTGTTTTTAGAGTGTAATGTCACCAGTCGGTCATAAGTGTTTTTAGAGTGTAATGTCACCAGTGTTTACTTCAATTTCACTCCAGTTGGTGGCTTTGAGAACAACACATTAGAACTGAGTGAAAGTTCTACCAAATGCCTAAATTTGGTTCTCTTCTTTTTATCCAATCCATCAAGAAGTTTTCATTTAGACAAACATTTCATTTGATATGATCTGGTTCATTTTGTAATCTTCTTTCCTTAAATTGAATTAGTTGTGACCAGTCCTATACAGTATCTGTTTTAAGTTCAAACTCGGAGTGAGCCTAAGTAAAGCTTATGACTTTGTGACGTATAACAAACGAGATTAGGAGATATTCTTCAAACGTCTACTGATTACGTACCTAACAGGCGGTATTTTAATAACTCGAGTCACTGACTCGACTCGAGTCGGACTCGAGTCACTATTATTAATGACTCGACTCGACTCGAGTCAGTTGGGTCAAAAGACTCGACTCGACTCGAGTCGGAAGTTTGACAAAATGCAAAAAACTCGACTCGACTCGATTCGACTTGAGTCAGTATGTGGAAAAGGCTCGACTCGTCTCCCTGCTGGATGACTCGACTCGACTTGACTCGAGTTTTTCTCACAATAACTCCAGTCAAACATATCGGCAATAATGTTGGCAGCAACAACTAAAAATATCCGACTTTCGCGGTGGTCGATAATAATGCACAATATTGTGTAATTGAAGGTTAATTAGATTCGAGTCTAGCTGCATCTTGAAGATTTGCTACATGAATACTTTTAGTTTGAAACCTAGTGGTGTGGCATCAACTCGGGCTTCTAATAGATTCCTTGAAGAAAAAATAGAAACGACGTGTGATCCTTAAAAAAGGAAAGGAAAGACTAGAAGACTTATTTAAGTTGAAATGAAGAGTAAAAGTGAGCTGTACAAAGTAAAAGATTAAACAAATTTGTAATGGTAGAATTCATCATAACTTGATAGGGGAAGCACGGGCAAAATGAACCACCCGGGCAAAAGGAATCACCTCGATAGATTAGCAATGTTAAGCTGCTGGCGTTCCAAGATCTATCCAGCATGTGACTTGTCACATTGCAACTATCATGACTATTGGCCCACTGCAAACGATCGCGACTGAGAGTAGAGAACAGTAGAAAGAAAAAAGGCGAAAATGCCCAAATTATTACAAATGTAAGGATGAAAATTGACAGTTCGTACTAGGTGAAAGGTACATTGATATGATATACCCATGTAATACTACAAAGTGCATAATCAGAAGTATTATTTAACAATACATAGTAGCTGACAAACTCAAGTGTGGGCTAGCTGTTGCGGTACATAATGAAAAGTACACTCTGTCAAAAGGAACCAGATAAAAGGAACCATGGTTCCCTTTGCCCGTGATGAACACTGTGCATGCAATGTGTGTTAGTATTATGTTTGGAAGGAAAAGGACTAGGGCTCGCATCGGTCACACTTACCTTACCCATGCATATTTACTCCACGGAGATGAGAGACCATGTTGTATCCCATGTGATTGTACTGTCACCGTTAGTCACATTCTCGTTGACTGTTACGAATACTCCCATATTCGTCAGA
>WURT03162129.1:0-10689 GCA_009936505.3 Holothuria glaberrima | reverse complement strand
CTGATGCTAGGTCCCTGCAGAAGTCGAAGATGTACTTTTGTCGTAAAAGGGATTTGGTTACAATAAATGTATTATTGCTCCAATAATGGTTATAAGGTATGGAGTGTGTAAGGTGACAAATAAATGCGCGCGAAGCGCGCCGAATTCTTGCATTGAAAATCAGTCGGGTTCGGTTTTCTTCCCGAAAATACGAGATGGATTGAGTCGAATTAGCTGCACCAAAGATAATAATTTGAGTGAGGCAACAGGTAAAAAGGTATAGCCGACTTTTTCAAGAGCCTGCTGTCATGCTGTTACCAGCCCAGGAATCAAATCCTAGGCAGGCGTTTAATAAGCTTTATTGCCTCAAATGCAACATGCCTTTAACCATTTGGGCACAGCGCCGGTTTTAAGTCTGTGTAACTGTTAGTAATTTTGTATTTTGAACTAGTTATGCATAAAATCATAAAGTAAAACTTGAATAACGTGACGACGAAAACGGGGTAGGGTTTCTCTGTTCATGACCAATCATTGGTATAAAAACAAAGTTAGAAACTAGCTCTAGAATTCTAAAAACAAAAGGGCGAAATTTACTCCAAAAAGTATGCCCAGTGACAACTCCTTATATAAGAGCTAATTTCGTCCAATTTCGAGTGACAATTCACTCAAAGAGAGTGATAACTCACACACATGGAATGAAATAATTGGAGTGAATTTTCACTCTAATTCGGGTGAAATTCACCCTTAATAGGAGTGATCCCTCAGCACACCCTTTTTAGAGTGAATTGCGCTCTTTTGTTTTTAGAGTGACAGCAAGTGACGAAATATGATTTCATAGTTTCACTCTTGTTAAGATCGTTTTTTGTTATTTGTGCTTCTGGCTCTTTGGTAAAACAGTGCATTGTTTGGTTGACTTTAGTGTTGATAAAAGTATTAAAAGATTAATCTTTAGCATGTATAAACTACCTTGCGCCTCCTACCAATCCGCCAGCCTCATCCAGAGGGAGATGATACTACTTGGAGAGGGTGACACTTCAAGATGAATTCAAGGTGAGCGTAGCTAAGGCGGTGAGGGAAGTCTGGGGTCTTAGGCGACGCTTTTTGGTGGTCACACTTTTGCAATAATATAGTTTTAGAAACCGGCAGGGCTTGGTTAACGTTGGCTACGCCACTCATTGTATAGAAAGGGGATAAATCTACACACCATCTTTGTTCTGAATTAAAACAGTCAGAAATGATTTGACGTTAATAAGTGGGAGGGGGTTTGTCGTTATTACTTGCAAGCTATACGAAATGTCATCTTTCATTTTGGCAGTTTTGACATATATCCGATAGGCCTTGACGAACGACTCACTGTTAACGTAGAAGTTCTTTGTTCGTGTCCTTGCGAGTCATTCCAGGTAATAAACACTGTTTGCATACTATCGCATTTGGTTGTACCACGATTTGTGTGAGTTTGTTTTCAGGTAAGACTGAGGACCTAAACAGTGGATTTCAGGTCCTCAGAAGAAAATTCAATAGATTTCTTACGTCCCCTGAAGTTAAACAATGGACAGTCAATTGGTAAAGTTAGGGTTAAGAAAAAAAAACTCAAAGGAGATAACAATGAGGTCCTCAGTTTGTATGTTAAATCGACTTTTGTATGTGCGTGTGTGTGTGTGTATAGCGATTATACACTGTTCGAGTTCATGAAGCTCCTTCAGTGTTTTAGATTTTTAAATTCTTTATATGTGGTTGAAAGCCATATGAACGCATCTTCGCATGGAAAAAATCAGCTGATGCGCACTGTCTCATAAGATATTTTCTAATTTCTTTCTAAATTCTTCCGATACAGTGCGCATTGGCCCGAAAAAATCAGTGGATGTCATTACGTAAGATACAAAAACGTGTCGGTTGAACATGTCATAACGTGTTTAATTGTCATCCCAGCATAACGAATTTTATTAGTTAGGTCCAGGACCATCGTTCAATCCCTATTTTTTCACCAATAGTGCAATATTCACCAATAAACACTTTTGTGTGGTCATGTATCTACATTGATTTATGTTGACACTTTTGCCCAATCCATTAGTAGATTAGTACTAGCAAACCTGATGATATCAGATCACGTATGCTATTCCATGGATTGCCTACGCCTTTTCTTACTTCTTTGTCAACACAAGTTGCGGCTTTTAACTCCTAGGATTGCAGTCTGCTTTTCTTCCTTAATGTTGCTAATCCTTAAAAGTGAATCATGTATCGGTCTTTATTGTATCCCAGTGCCTAATCACGTATTGTTTTTCAGTCACGTGACAGTTTTACTTAATTATTTATTTTAAGCAAGATAAATCGTTTGCATATTTTTTTTATCACTCAATAATTATGTTTTGAAACGTCACAAGGTTCAAAGACCCTCGTATGGGAAACATAGGCGCACGGGTTTTGGGGTGAGGGGGCCTACCCTGAAGTTGAGGTGTAGATAATTTACCAGGTACACTGTAAAACCCAATACGTTGCGATAATTTAAGAGAATTAAGGTAACTTGCTGCATGGGGCTTTGTGAGTTCAGTCAACTGAGTTTCTCCTAATAACGAAATACATAATAAGCCACACTCAGTTGACTGAACTCGCAAAGCCCCATGCAGCAAGGTACCTCAATTCTCTTAAGTTATCCCAACATATTGGGTTTAACAGTGTATATTACTGGAAATAAGCTAAAATTCGGACAATTCGGTCACCAGAAATATATATATATTATTTATTTATTTTATTTATTTATTTATTATACATTTCTTTGGCAAAAACTGCTAACCCCATTTAATATCGCGTGCACGTAATGTAAGGAAATAAGAGGATATTTGAAAAATTACGCTGATGTCTGCAAGTAAGTCAAGAGATTGCACCTGCTCTTATTCTCGTTTTTAAATGTCATATTTGTACCTTACGTGTTAAGGATTTTAACAGCCCATTTTGCACAAATGGAAACGGAACGTTAGTGTGTGGAGTATGCACATGCAACCCGGGTCACTATGGTGAATATTGCCAATGTCTGGGAGGGATGGAAGACGAAGAGACAGGTTCCTTTCAATGTAAACCGTAAGTACAAAGGACAATGCCCCAGGTAACATTCCCATATGGGATCCTTAGGGGCCCATATGGGCTAGCATATCTGGCCCATATGATTTTCCACCCACGATTTATAAGGGGCCCATATGGGCCATTCCATATGACCAATATGACACATAAAGAATAGTTCTCAGTTGCCCACATGGGCCCCAGAACTATCCTTTATGGGTCAAATGGGCATATGGGTTGGCCCATATAGGTCCCTTATGAATCTTGGGCGCAGAATGTAATGGGCTCCATATGGATTTACCCATATGTGGTTCATATAGGTTTGCTACCTGGGAACGTATGCCTGTTAATTGGAATCCACTGAAAAAAGACTGCTTTTTAACCTCATCTTTCTTGTTTAGTTTCAGTTTCAGCAACTTTATTTCAGTCATTTGCATACAGTTAGTTAGTGAGGTAGATGAGGTTTTACAGCTCAGTTTGTAACCAATTGGTTTAAGTCAGGCGCCCCACGGCCTTTTTTCCAGTCGTGGCTCACTGGCTTGTTTTCTCTACTCCACTACTTATGCTGAGCACCAAGCACAATGGCAGTAGGTTCCATTTTTAAAGTCTTTGGTGTAACCCGGCCAGGATTCGAACCCCAGACCTTCCGGCTGCAAGTCGGATGCTCTAACCACTTGACCATGCAGTCGGTCTGTTATTTGGATACAGCATAGGTCCAATATGTATATACATAAATACAGGTGACAAAATTGGGTGTATCCACAGGAAGCTTGGCAAAGCCTATAAACTTGGATACCCCTACAGCGGGTAAAAGAGTACATCTTAATAGACTACAGAAAATCAAACAAACATAAAACAAAACACTGAAGTGCGATAAGAATCAAGGGGCGGCAGGGGGCGTTTGCAAAAAGTGAGCTGCTAAATTTTTCACCCTCGTGGGTAACCACCGACCATGTATGGGAAGACATTCCATCAGGCGTGCAGAGTGCATTTGTCCTGAAATGATCTTCCGTAATTGGAAATATATCATGACATAGATTTGTCATGATAAACGACTTGATTGCCTTCAGTTCGACTTGTTTTGCACTTGGAAAGGGCCACTTCACCTCTTCCTCTTTCTCACGCCTCATTTTCCTATGGCCTAATGCCAATCTGTCTCTACAAAGTGATTCTCTTCCACTCAGGTCTGTCAGTTAAAACAATAAGGCAACAGGGCCTCTTACATAGATTTTCATAGGGGTAGAAAGCTGTTCTAGACTGAGGGGGTGGTGAGGGGGATGGACGTTGTTTCAGACCGCTGTCCTGAGTAGGTGTCTAAGGCGAAGAGGTATCCCTCCCCTTTGGAAAAAGTTTCAATATTTAGGGGTCAATAGGTGCAACTTGGTGCAACATATTGGGCAAATTTTTAAAATGTTACTGCAAAATTTTGACATTTTTTACAGAGGGGGCAAGCAAGAAGTTCTCATCTTTGAATTGAGGGGGTGGAAGGCTCAAGCAGACTTCCTTACAACTGTATTAAGCTCCTCACCTCCCCCTTCCGCTTCCTACACCTGTGCAGGTTTTTCTATAACATGCACCCTGTTCAATCGTTACATTCAAAGACATTTTGAAAAGGAAAACTTACTACTGTATTTCGGTGTGAAATTGCACTTTAAGTTGCATTTTCTTTTAGTAGCCTTGTCAGTTGAATCAACTGTCTCGGTCACACTTTAACCGTATTGTATGTCATAACAATCCTTTCAGTGCAGCCCTAGTTATTTGTTGCTATGGAAACAGGAACTAAATGAGTTTTTAATTTTAGCGAGAAAATTCCTCATGGGGAAGGAACATAAATGTCAATAGTGGCATAAAGAAGACGACGACAGTAATTATCATGATGAAATCACGATTATCACTATTATCACGATAATAACGATCATCACGGTTATCACGATCATTCTCACCAGGTCAGATGATGACGATTTAGCTGATGTTACCTATTTTAATGATTTTTGCAGGAGACTAGATTGACGTTGGTATTAACATGTATACACTCTGTAATTTATTTAATGCGTTATGTCCTCTATGAATGAATAGCACTGTAACTTCTGTGTGAATAATTATGTGGTCTTTTTGTTCACTTGTTTGTTAATCTTTCGCTCTACAGACATAATCAGACCGATGTTGTTTGTTCCGGTCGAGGTAACTGTATTTGCGGCGAATGTCATTGTCATAACAACACTGAGGTATGTTGGAAAATGCACAGGTAGGGTTCCAGGAAAATTTTTTCGGACAGTTCCCACTCGGAAGACTTTTTCCTGACAACCCTTCTTCATCCAAGATAATTCCCATACTCTGAAAAATCCAACCTAAGACAATTCCATTGTTTTGGAAGGGGAGGAGTTGCCTGCCAGGTATTTTTCATGGATGCGCCTTGCACGGATGGAAGTTGTCCCAAGGCGGGTGGGGACGGAGTGTCCGGAGAGAGTTGCCCAGTAACATACATGGGGTGAAGGGGCGATGATCTCATTTGTTTTAACTTGATACCAAATTTATACTCTTGTACATCATTCAGTTTGAAACTGAAGAAATTCGAAAATGCTTTGTATTTTATCCCCATGGGGTAGGAAGGAGGGGGACAAGGAACCTCGATCTGTGTCCTCCAGCTTTCGTGCTGTTCCATTTCCGAAATTAAGTCTACAAAATGGTTACACCGAAGGAGGGTGACCTGTCATGAAAAGCTACGTAAGAACACTCCTACAAGTTGTATCCCAACATGAACGAAACAAGCTGTACGCCATACACACACCAATTCGTCTTTAAGTATCTGTAATATGATCAGCTTGTTCTTCTTCTCACATAACTAATGGAATATTTACTTGGACTTTAAACTGAAAAATATAATTGTATTAATTAAACTGGTAATACACACACTGAGGAAACATTTACTTGCAAAAATGTTGTTCCTTCATTTGATATGCTAAATAGAAAATCGTTATGTTAAATTTGCATTTCGCTCTGGAATAAGCTGGTTGAGGTAACTTATATCGTAGCTTGCTTCTACAAGGTAGGTGGATATTGAACTCATACCTTCTACAGAGGTATTTCATGTGATTTCAGTCCTTTTTCAACTGCCATGCTGTCGGGCACAGCACTTGCACAGTAAGAGTACTCACAGTATATGCACGCATAGCAAGACCCAATGGCCGTCGGTCGGTCATCCAGGTCACTCTATTACCTTAGAAATGTTGAAGTGAAAACAGGAACTGACCGTATGGACATAATTATGCAAGCGGTACTGGATGCGCCTGTTTACAATATGTGGAAACCCATTGCACCCTGTTTCACTGGGGTAAACCATCACTGGACTGGTTTACGGGAGCAATACGCGCTTTACATCATAGTCATAGAGATGTTACATTCACCGACCCTCTCCATGATCGTTTGACAGGCAAATGTACAACGACCCCTCAGGGGACAACGTACTACCGTACGCAGTGACTTCTGTAAAACGCCTCTATAAACCTTATGCATTGACGTCACGACACGTTATGTTGGAGGACAAACAATGATACTAGCTAGATAAGGTACGTGACTTTGGTATATACGTACTGTGCGCAGTGCACGACGTAGTTTTCTCACACGCACGTAGACTTAGGCTCTTATCCGACTGGTACAAAAATTAGCTGTCTGTGTGTTAGTGTAAGTAACAATGTTACTCAGTTACCTTAGCTGAAGGCACAACTTCTCTTCTGTGGCGTCATATGCATAAGGTCTATACTTGTATCGGTCGGACTGGTGGCTTTTCACTGACGTCATAAATACATGTGACAAAAGAAAATCAGTTACTTCGAACTTATTTTGCACAAAACACTGCCCGCAGACCGGTAGTAGTTACACACAAAATTTCCGGCAAGAATTACCCAGTTACATTCGCTAACTTGGCTGATGTATGAATAACCTTTGGGCTCAAACTATGCCTTAGGTAACTTTTTTCTGGGATTTTAGTAAAGCTCTGGGCTTTGATTGATTTTCTTTCCAAACGTTTAAAAATTTGATCGTTGATTTGTGTACATAGTATCTCTATATATTTCATGTAACCGGATGAAAACTGAATCAGCGATCGCTATCTTGACTTATCTGCATATCACTTTTTAGGCCGGTGGAGAAAGCAGCAGTGGACCATATTGTGAATGCAGTGACAGAAAATGCCCGATATTCGGCGGCGAGGTTTGTGGAGGTATCTAACTTTCAAAATACGATTCATGCGAATATTAACAACTACATTAATTGTATCCTCATCTATTTATACCAGTCTCTCGCGAGGCTCTGTAATTATACCCTTTAAAAATACTCTTATGAAACCCTGTAAAAATTCAATCTATATGATACAAGACTATACCTGCCGTTACCCTCTGATGAAGCTCTTTGCTAGTGCTCTTTGAGATGATACTTTCGTATGATACATTTACCTAATTATTCCCTTGTGACCTCTCTGATGATACTCTTGAGTTATTCTCTGATGATACTCTCGGATGATGCTGTTGAATGATACTTTCGGATGAAAGGCTATCTCTAATGATGCGCTCTAATAGACCCCTCAGTAATCCCTCTCTTGTGATTCTGTTGAAGAATTCTCTGATCTTATGAGGCTCTTGATCTTATTTTAGAATAAAATCCCTAAACGCTACTTCCGAACGACTCTCTCTCTTGAGATGCTCTAAAATGATACTGATATGGTATTTTTGATTTTGATTTCTTCAACATTAATTCGAGTCACTTTTTCAGAAAAAAAAAGATACACATAATTAATAAATATAACACAGTATGACAGAACTGAAAATGACTCACCAGGAACCCAAAATATAGAGCTTGTAGTATGAGCCCTCCTCAAACAAAAACTTACGACAAAAAACGATTAACTACACATGGATAACAACAACAGAAAAATCAATACTGTTTGTGAATGGAATAGTTTTTCAATAACTGCTTAAATGAGAGCAAAGTATTACAACATTGAAGTTGAGTCTGGAGTTCCATAAGTTAGGGCCTGTAAAACGAATGGTTTGTAAGGAAGAGTTAAGCCTAAATAGGGGAATGGAAAGTGAATTCCTGGCAGGTGTAAGGTGTGAGTGAGTTTCATTTCTAAATTTAAATAGTTATCTGAAAATATTTGGAAGGATATTTTTAAACCAAGGAAACATGAAAATTCCAACCTGGTAACGATAAATATCTAAAATAGATAGAACGTTCAGTCTGGCTAAACATCCACAAGTGGTTTCAAGGGGCTGATAGTTAAGTACTAGTCGAATGGCTCTCTCTGGAGGGTATAAAGGGGATAAATCCTAGACGTGTACGAACCACCCCACAGAAGAGCACAATAAGATAAATAAGGGTTGATAAGAGTATTATACAAGGTAACAAGTGTCTTGCTAGGTAATTCATGGCGAAGTCGGGCAATGATTCCAACATTCTTGGAAATTTTCTTAGAAATACTTCCGATGTGATCGCTCCAAGTGAGATGCCTATCTTTATGAACACCAAGAAATTTAACAGAGTAACTTAGGGGAACTTTAGTCCCACAAAAGTTAACATTATGTATAGATGGGTCGGGCAGCCTATTAGGGGTACTAAAAAGAACTGAAGCAGTTTTGTTAACAGAGAGCAATAAGTTATTTACATTAAACTATTCACAAACCTTTTGCAGTTCAGTATTTAAATTTGTATCAGAGTCTAAGCATCATCATGAGAACAGAAAATATTCGTATTATCGGCGTATAAAATAAAGTGGAGTTTGTCACTTGCCCTGAACAAATCATTAATGTATATGATAAATAAAAGAGGTCCGAGAATTGAACCTTGTGGAACTCCACAGTTAATTGGGAGGTACCCTGAACTTTTCCCACGGATGACGACAAATTGTTTTCTTTCAGACATGTAGCTTCTAAACCAGCTGAGTGTATTACACCGAATTCCATAGTAATTAAGTTTTTTCCAGCAAAATTTCATGATGGAGACAATCCAATTCCTTAGAGAGATCGAGGAAAGTACCAGAGAGACAAATCTTTCTTTTCAAAAGCATCAGTCAACATGTCAGTAAAATGTAGGAGTGCATGTGACGTTGAACGCCCAGGTAAAAAGCCAAACTGAAAATCATACAAAATTTTATATCTTATCAAGAAACTATACAAGCGATCAAACATTAACTTTTCGAGTATTTTCGAAAAGCAAGGCAGCACAGAAATAGGTCTATAGTTGCAAACGGAAGTTGCGTTTTCGTTTTTATAGACCGGAGTAACTCGGGCAATTTTTAAAGCCATTGGAACAACACCCTGTTCGAAGGATAAATTAAAAAACATAAACTAAGGGATCACAGATTAGATGAGCAACAGATTTCACAACCTTTGCTGGGATTTCATCATAACCAGGGGCGGATTTTTAAGGCCATACGCAACGCGAAGGATTTCTTCGCGATTTGTTGAGTTCAGATATAAAGAGTTCTGATTAGGAGATTTAAGATACTGATCAAAAGAGGACGTGGGGTAAACTTGCCTAATACTGTTTTGAGTTTTGAGACCAACGTTAGTGAAGAATTAATTGAACGCATTACCAATGGCGACGGGATTACGGATATTAACACCATTGTGAATAATTTCATCAACTGACTTATTTCTGCCCTTGCCATGAACGATAGAATTAATACAACTCCAAGTTTTTTGAATATCATTTTCACAATTAATAAACATTTCATTATAGTATAACTTTTTAGCACACCTTATGACTGATGTCAAACGATTGCGAAAAGCCTTGTATGCTTCAAAATTTTTATTAGTTCTATTTCTAGCGTACCTTTTATATAACTTTTGTGTGGTTTTACAAGAGTTAGCGATTGCAGATGTGACTAGAATTATTGAAATTACCTTTAAGGTTGACAGTCTTTAGAAAACACGTTTCAAAATGCATAAAAACATCATAAAACTTGTTTGAAAGATCATCAGCATGACTTTCAATGTACACCCCCTGCCATGTCTCATTTGTAACAATGGTGTTAAAATAGGATATACTTTATTGAGTAAACTTTCTAGAATACGATGGAATATTTTCAGGAAGAGTGTGTTGAACTAATACATCAGTGAGAGCAAATATTGGAAAGTGATCCGAAATATCATCTAGCAAAATCCCAGAGATACAATGTTGACTAATAGTGGTTAACGTGGTATCAAGAAGTGTGGCTGAATTAGCAGTGGCCCTAGTCGGTAGAGTGTGCATAGATTCAAAGCAATACGAGTGGACAAAATTTAGAACATATTTGCATTACCATCTTTTGGGCACATTAAATTACAATTAAAATCACCCATTTGAATACAACCCTTGCGCGAGGTCTCGATGCAGTCTAATACAGGAGATAATTTTTCAATTGTACTGTTATTATTAACACCTTTTAGACAATATATGACTACTATCAGAAAAGAAGTATGATAAGAAGTTTCTAACTCAACTAAAAGTGTCTCTAGGACTCCTTCGTGAAAGACAGTCAGGTCCGGTCTAGGTTCATTTACATACAAAGCAGCTCCTCCGCCTCTACCAATCCTTGAAGAGTGTTCCAGCTTATAACCGTGCAAATTATACAAAGAATACGTTGTATTAGTATCTTGAAACCAGGTTTCAGTGACTCCA
>WURT03162118.1:0-10690 GCA_009936505.3 Holothuria glaberrima | reverse complement strand
CCCTATTGATTTTGGAAAAATTAAAGATAATCTGAGGTCACCATCCCTTGGGTATATCACTGTTAAAACAGATAAAAATACCCTCCCAAGTATTCGGCGAAAGACTATAAGAGAGGGGGTGGATAGCTTTGTCTGGTGGACGGTTGGGATCCTACACAATGCTTGCCCCAATATAGAGGTCAGCCACCCGACAAGTCCTCTATTTGATAGATTCTCTTATGTGCTTCTTAAACATTCGGCGCGCTGCGAGCTATACATGTACCCTTTTTGTCAGATTTTTCAGAAAATGCAACGGTTATAAAAATTGATTCTTCAGATATATTCATTTAATGCCAAATCTACCACGACATGAAATTGCAATGTGTAAAAACTCATTCCCATCTCCAATTAATTCCCTTCATTTTCTTCCCCACTCTGAACATTTTGCTTTTTTCATTCCCTTCTCTTTCTTTGTTCTCCCGGCCAGTATCAGGGCATTAAGAGCATATTTTATTTTCTTCTTTACTCATGAAACACGGGCCCTGCGTCGAGTTCAGGGGGATAGACTTATGTGCTGCTAGAAAACTGAAGAAAACTGAGGGCAGGGGAAGAATCGACACAAACACGCAAAAAAGGACGAAACAAGACAATTTATGTTACAAAAAGAAATCTCTTATACCCTAGTGAAAATTACACTCCAAATTAAAAATGTACCAATGAGTGAATTGATAATGAATTGATTGTCATGTATCTGGAATCCTCAGCAGGCTTTTGGAAACTTAACTTCAGACTACAGGCACTCCAAGGATCTCAGCCGCTGAACCCCTCCTTAGTAACCTGCCTTCAAGAGAGCTGAAGCCCAAACCTTCAGTGTGCTGGATCCCTCAGCAAACTTTCCTGTAAGAGAGGTGAAACATCCACCTTTAGTGCGTTGACACCCTCGGCACGCCTCCGGGGACCTTTATGTACGAGGAGAGGGGACGGGACTCACCAGCTCACACTCTGTAGAATGTTCCTTTGATAGTCTACAGACTAACTAAAACCACCGAGGGCATTTTAACTTACCGTAGTCCTCAATTCTCTTTCAGACTGTTGGACGACCCAGGCCAGTCCTCAATCTAAGCAGCTAGTCCTAGCTCAAATAATGGCTTATGGTTCCTGGTCGAGTGCCGGAAACAGGGCTGGAAAGGGGGAGGAGGGAAACTTGGACGTTTCTTGCACTTCAGCATTACAGGGTAACTAGCTAGCTCGTAGATTAGACTTCCAAGGACATACGCTAATAATGGTAACATAGGATAACAGCAGTTTTCTTTACCTTTTAATAAGTCTTAACTAAATGGTTCCCCATCTCCTCTTATATTAATCTAATAACAGCACAGATTCCTTACCACACATGTGTTTCTTTGCACCGCTCAAGTTTCCAGAAAGGCCTTATTCTTTTCAATGATTTCGCACCACGCGGTTCTCCGTTCGTCTCCTTCCAGTCCAACTCACCCATGACCCTCGCCTCGCACGTACAGGTAGCACACCACTAATTCAAGGGGATTCCCGGCGGAGGAGGTTACCTTACGAATTTAACACCCAAGAAAAAACTTTTTGGGGGACCAATTAGACCATGTTAATGAAGCGATGTGTTCAATTTATGATGTGTTTGTGGTAGAAAAGTAGTTGAAGTACTACTTCTGCAAAAATAAATAAAATTGAAGGTATTTCAGGCACTTTTTGCAATATATCCTTCCGCTATGCAAAACGGCATTTGAATGAGTAAAAAAAAAAAAAAACAAGAACCACTCCTCTATTATACAGGCCCTTCTAGCTCAAAATTTCTACGGTTATGGTACACAAATTTGAAATCGTTGTGAAAGGCCTACTCCTCAGCTTTCTTTTGAGGGGTAGTTTGTGCCCATTGAAAACTTCTACAAGGGTCCAGGGCCACGAATTGGTCCCAAATTAGTGTGCAAGTCAGTGGAGGAATAATTGGTGGTGTGCTACCTAAAGGCAATATTTCTGAAAAAATGAAAATTTGCATTTTTTGTGAATGAAAGGTGATTATGAGTGATCCTATGTAGGTAAGACCATATATGCATATTAAAGCTTCAATTTCACGCACCAGTAGTTTTTGAGGCCAAATTCCCGTTTTTCGTGATTTTGCTGTATTAGGGGGTAGGGGTATAGCTTAGTGGATATTCTGTGTAGTTTTCAACTCGAGTAAGTTATATTGAAACATCTGATTACTTTGTTGGCCTTACGTTTCTCTTGTTGAGAGATTGCAGGGACCTAAGTCAATGGAGGAATAATTGGTGCTGTGCTACCTACACACGCTTGTTACCGCCGGACCGGAAATCACATGGCCGGTGAAAGCGCATGAAGACTTCTTTCTATTCTTTTACTGGTATGGCGCCACCTCTGGGTCAGTAAATTGGCTAAACCTGCATTGCACTTATATCGCTATTCCGGGGTATAGATGGAAAACGTTTGAGATGTAAAATGAGGTGTAACATTTCAAAAATATCTTAACAATGGTTTTTTTCGGCCGGCTTTGACAAAAAGACCCATTTTAACTGTAGATCTTAGTAAACATTTAATACTTTGTGTAGAACAGCCAGTATGTGAAATAATTCTACCAAACCCCAGAAAACTCGCTCCTTCACGCATCATCTCCTAAAATTTACCTTCTGTGTCATCAATCCCGGTGGACAGTTAATCAGTCGGAGTAAAGCCCCGGTCACATCAAGCACGGTTTTAGCTTAAAATAGTTACCGTACAAAACCGTACACACCAAAGCACTAAACGAATCGAAAATCGTCTCATTATCGTGCGAATTGTTTGAAGAGCGAAAAACACAAGACAGAACGATACGATAAAATTCTAAGCCAATGAGATGCTTTGTTTACATGTGACGTAGCATCTCTTCCGCTCGACAAACGACGACCAGCCTCCATTACTGTACACCTACATTGTGCAAACACTTTATACATACAGCACAGGAATGGAATGCATGTTGTGTAGTCTGAGTATGCCTAGGCTCAGCTTGTTTGTGATTCTCTGATTTTATAGAGGAAGAGCCCGATTCTGTAGGATAAACAACTGTCTGGCTCCCAAATGTGAACGAAATGAAGCGCTCGGACGCAAAGAAAGTAAGTGGTAGCCTACATTTGTTTTACATGTTCGACTCGTGGTGATACTGAATAGCTTGCGTCGTTTGTTTACAGGAGTATCAATCTGGACTATGTTCTTGACCTCAAGGGCGTTGGAAGTTACCCGTATCATAGTTGACCCTATTTCTTCCTTGAAAGAAGGGATTAGTGATTTGAAAACTACAGTGATTGTGTAGAATATTCCTCGGGTTTCATTATCCGTCGTCGTAGCCTACAATACTTAGCTTATCTGGCTTCGCTAAATCAGCGCGAATTTCGTTGTTGGTGTGACCAGCTCGCCATTGAGAGATAATTTGCATACACTATCGAATTCAGTATTCGTGCTTGGTGTAACCGGGGCTTAAGGCTGTCTTTAAAACAGTGTAAGGGTATCACTTGGAAATTGTCAAATTATAATTTTTGTGGTTTTTTCATCATCCATCCAGTTTCATATAAAGAAATAAATGCACACAATTTCGTTAATACAGCAAAGTTTTAGGGAACTTTGCCCCCTGGAACCACTGTGGCGTTGCTGAAAGACCCACCAGGGTTAGGTTTAGTATTGAGGGAGTCACTTAAACCCCAGCCGAAAGCCATTGTGTCATTTCAACCTGACTTCTCCCTCCCTATTAACAAATTGCTGGCTACGCGACTTAATTCTTTCAGCTTCCTGATCCAGCCCAACCATCCCTTCCCTTGTGAAATCCTGGTTACGCTTTTACACTGTGTTTTCTATTAAATTACCAAATAACTTGTTTCACATGGAATATACATAGTGAAATAAACTTAGAAACTAAATAACAGATAGCAGTCATCTTCTTTGAAGGGTACATGTAAAATGTAGCATTGCTTTGTAGGGCTATGAATAGAAGGGGGGCTTGAAGTTATGTAGGCCTTGCATGCTCGATTAATGAGATGTTATTGACTTTAATATGAAACACATTCAAGAGGGGAAATGGCTTGCCAAATGTGCCTCCCAATTTGGAGAAAAATGCATTTCATGGACCCGAAGTTGTCCATAAGCACGTTACTGGTAATTGCAACATAACAAACTCTTTTGACACTGCAACAAAAAAACAAAATTATTACCTGTAATTCTTTTTATTTGTATAAAAGGAGTGGTTATAAGATACTTTTGCTTGTCAAAAATCGGAGGTACTTAACATGTTTAATCGCCAACAGCAACTTGCAAACATAACGGTGCAACAAAACTTCCACAAGAACTTAAAAAACCTTTGTGTTGAGTTCCTTGGATTTATTTCTTCACCTTTGACAAAATTCACCTACAGATATATACTTCCTTGTAGTTTAAACGTTACTGACACGAAACCCGACTCTAAAGCAGGCATCTGTTTGCTAGGGAATCCATGAATAAGCTAAGATTGCCAAAGCGAAAATTACGATCACTTTAAAGCGAGATCATGTTCATGACAGACGTACCCTTTTGATACAGAAAATGGGCTTTCGGGTTGCACTTTACATACTCTTACTAAAGTTGTACATCATTTTCATTGGAACTGAAGGTAAGATAAAGTTTTCACTAGACATTCGTCAAAAAAAAAAATATTGGCAGTAAATGGAAGGATTCCGAGACGTTTGTGACCATAAATGTACTTTTAGTTAGGGGCTAGGCACCTTTGTCTTAAGTTGTTTGTCATCGCTTTTTGCCCCAACTCAGCAAGCTGTCTGCATTAAAGGTAGGTGGAGGGGTGTTGGGATGGGATTGGACACTTGTAGGTATCTGATTGTAATCATTGTACGAAGAGCAATGCTCTTAATCAAAGCAAAAATTCATCATGCAATTTCTGAGGGAAGTTGACATTTTCAAGTTATTGACATTACGTTTATTGAAACTTAAAGGGAAATATTGCGTTTGTTTTGCAGAAAATTTTCATAGTTTTTAAACGAGTCCTAAATGATACTGAATGATAGTCAGTATCATTTTCAAGAACTAAAGCTCTTACGGGAAGAAATTTGTTGCATAAAATTAATTTTGTCACCCACACTTTCACAAATTCAAATAAGGCAACATCCATAACTTTTGTAATGCAAAGTATTATTAAATTAAGAGATAAAGCAAGTGCTAGATATCATTGGTGAGACATAACGGTCTATTGATGATTTACGGTATTTTCTTTGTATGCCATATTGGTGCATTTTAAACTCAATATTCCCCACTAAGTAACTGATAAAGAAAAATGTGCCACGTATTGAGGCGCGCAATAACTACTTGGTAATAAAGATATTCTATATAAGTAAATCAATCTGGTTTGTTTCCTAAATTAAACGGCCTGAGATTTTGCTCACAGAATGAGAGTGTTTAAGGGTAAAAGACGTCTGTCTGAGCCCATATCATTGGCAGAACTACTGTTAAATTACAGGTAAAATACTTAGACCAAGCCTTTCGTTAAGTAAAATTGCACCAGGCGCAAGTCTAACCCATGCAATTATGCAATGCGCTGCCGAGACTATGAGAACACTTTGATACTACAAGTTTTGCATTCAATAAGTTGGGGGGTATGACTAGTCACATGGTCATATATTTTTGAAGCAAAACGGGTATTACATCTTGGTGACGGTGGAGTGAAAATCGCAGGGCGCCCGCTCAAGTTAAATCGTGAATAAGTCTTTGAGTGTTTGTTATTTTCTTTCTTTCTCATAAGAGAAAATACCAACTAGCATGTAATATGATTGAACAAGAATTTAATGACAGTGACAAATAATTTTGCATAAAGTTTGAATGTTGTTTCCTGGCTGTTTGCTTCCAAAAGAAAATGTGCAAAGAGAAACGAGTGAAAGAAAAATTGAGATGTGCATATTTTTAAAGGTCTGGTGACATGAAAATGACGTAGTTGGATATCTGATTTAAAAAAACTAAGAAACAGCAACAGTTTCATCAACATCTGGCGAATATTGACAATTTTATATGGGGCTTTCTCTTTTACACTGAATTAAAAATTTGTATTTTGTGACGTCGAAATGGGGGACTCAGGAAATATGTCTGATGTTATCTTTTGTTTTTTCAACCTTCATTTCAAGGACAGTTGTAACATTGGTATGACCTGAAAGACTTATTTTGGAAGTTTTGAACCTTGAAATATATCATTTTCACTTGCCATATTCTTAGCTATCTGTCTAGCAATCGATAGATAATTTATATTGGGTTAACAAAGAAATGCTTACATTGTGCAACTCTTCACATCAACTTTTGCAAACCGATCTCTTTTTTGACAATTTTACTCTTAAAATATCAAGGAGATCAGACTCTTTAGATGGCATGTCTTCACAACTATAAGACGCTAATGTAAACTTCTGAAATGATGATTAGGAGAAGCATGACTTGGTTTTGACTGAAACGTTCTTTGTACTAGATTTAGAAAGCAGAGAAAGTAGAGGATAGTTCTCAGTAAGCTTATGGGCTCTCAAAACTTGTGGTCTTGGTAGATAGGGCTGTGGTTCTAAAATTTAACTTGTAAAAAGCTTAGGAGACAGGACCTCGTACATCGCTATTTCTCATGTCCAAAACTGTAGGAGAAATTTGAGGAACTATTTATCTGTAAGGATTTAGCTTGGCCAAGTGTAAATACATGTTAAGCGACTCTGCCAGACGTGGAAAATGGCCTTAACTTCACTTTTATTTTTTGTGAAGTGTTTTTAAGTTGTAAACAAGATGTTAAAAAATTTTCAGAAAAGGTCGATACCATTTTAATACCTTTAGTGCACTTTTCAGCTGCTATCCCTTTTTAAAAAACCTCAAGCTTGCCGACCTGAAGAAATTAAAATGACCGAAAGCGGGTAAAATTTACATTGTCTTTAGCCGGTGAAGACTTTTTATAAGAACTTTCCAACGTATTCCCATCAGTACAGGCAACTTATTCATGTAGATACATGTTTTTGCTTTTAATGGACAAAAACTCGACTATCTAGTTGTGCAAGTTTAAGTAACTAAAATAAAAGCTACTTGAGTACAACATCGGCTTTTACAGGCTGAAAGAATCATTTAAGAAATAGGGACACAACTTTGCAGGAAATTTTTTTTTGTAAAATTTAGTGTTTTTTTAAGGGAATTGCTTGTGGGGAGGCATGTTCAGCCAACCTTGCACGTACCATACGTAGGCTACACACATGGGGTACTTTTCACACCAAGTAATCATGGAAAAAGTTGCGTTTTCTTATCCAATCCAATGCATTTCAAAGTGAATTTAACTTCCTGTAACGTAGGTGCTTGCCCATCAGGATGGACAGAGGGTGCCAGTGTTCCCAGGTTTTGCTACAAAATTTTAACCGTCAGCAAAACCTACAACGTTCAAGAAGGTGATTGCAATAGTGAAGGTGGTCATCTTGCAAGTATACATTCAGATGATGAGAATACCGTAATCAAATGTGAGTACTTCTAAAGCTGACTTACACAGCGATGGATTCTAGGTTAAGGAGGGTAATTCCTACATTTTCTTCTCACAAGGAATGGGCTTACAACAGAAAATATCTTAACTGTTTTGGAAGCTTTTATTAATATGAAAAACAAAAAGGTTAGTATGGTTCACTCCTCACTACTTTGCAAAGGGATTTAAGGGGACCGGAATCCCAAGATATGTTATAATTTTAGAAACAAAGGAAAAAGACTTATTTTACCAGACATTAGAAAGAACAACTATTTGTCCCCCTTTCGTATTGCTGGCCAAGATCGCAAGGAACGAAAACAAACAATACTCCCGAAGGAGTTCTGCTTCCCAAATGAGCTACGTCCCCGAAAGGACAACAAACATAACTGACCAAGGCGTACCGGAACAACTTCCTACCACAAAACAGATTTTCATGTTTCTATTGTTTGTACATATTCTTTAGTTTCATGTCATTTTGATGTTTTGGTTTTACTAGAGATTTAAAAATCCCGTATAGAGTCTATGAACACAGTTCTAGCGGTACAAATAGCACGAGATATTTAGTTTATACCTCAGTATGACGTCTATTCAGCCATGTTAAGTTAACAAAAATATCTCTTTGATCATTTTAGCACTCATTCAGCACTCGTCCAGCAGTGGACCTTATTTTATTGGGCTTACTGATTTTACAACAGAAGGAGTTTGGGTGTATAGTGATTCCACATCGGTAGGTAACCAGTAGTGTTCTATTCAAAATACTGAAGTCAATATAAATTTTATTGTTATAACCATCTACCACCTACTGGTTGGGTCAAAATACCTACTTTATAGTTTTCAACTTATAATGCTTAAGTTGTCTGAAGGTTGCTTCACTTAAGGAAAACTACTCGGGCCTTTACGTTAAGATTCTATTCATTCAGCTACTTGAATGGAAGATCTGGAAATTTTGGATTGTAGTGTTGGTAGATGGTAAACATGGTCATTTCCTCTTGGTAGTAGAAGGCGTCAAATACTGTGCATACTGGTAGTAACAAATTGTGAACTATGCAATTTGTTACCACTGTAAAAACAAATTATAGCCCGTTTGCGCGATATCTAAGCGAAATTGTTTAACAAATTGTAAAATGCCCGTAGGATTTAAACTATCTGGTGGGAAATGTTCACATTCGTTTGTAATTTGTTGAAAGTTGCCTATTTTAAACATGTAACATTAAATCAAACTAATGACTTGTTTAAGGCGTTAATTTGCCTCAAAAGTGACTTGTAATGCAAAAGAAGTGGAAAAGTGCACGGAACAAATGATGCAGTCCTTTTTATTCCTGGCCGAAGCCTGAGGCAAAAGGAATCAATGCAATCAAGCTAGAAAAGTGTATGTGTATGTGTGTGCACGTGTGTGCGGATGTATGTGTGTACTTGGGTGTTTTTGTGACGGTTTGCTTGTAAAAACGGTATTTCAAGTTAGGAACGATGGATACTTTTTATAATTGATGGATGGATTTTAACACATTGTAAGGAAGAACCCTTTCGTTTTCGGTAGAGATCAAAATTGTGAGATCACAAGAGGCAGAAAGCTAAAACGTTTGTTAACACAATATCTTAATATCGGAGTGATAGATGCTTGTCATACTTGGTACATAAATTTACCACATTAAGAGAGACAATACTACGGCTTTTGTAGAGGTCAAAGGTCATGTGAGGTTACAAGAGTTCAAAATGCGAAACCTTGTAAACAATTTCTCAAGGTAGGAAGCATGTTTGCTCTTATACGTGGCATGTGAATGTGTTATAGTCAAAAGATGAACCCTACTGTTTTTCATAAAAGGTTAAAGATTACGTGAGGTCACGGGAGGTGAAACAGCGAAAACAGTAGAAATTGCAATAGATGAGACAGATGGATACCTTTCGTTTTCTTCCACGCTTTCTGGTTCGAATAGGGAACGGTTATCAGAGGCCAACGGAGGTGAAACTACGTAAGCCGAGACAGTTACTTGTAAACACATTATCTCTAGATAGGAATGATGAAAACTTTTCACACTTGCAAAGGCTGTTCAGAATGTAAAGTCTGATTAGTTGACATATCTCAGGGCCATCAAAGCTGTCCATTGGTAACATCAAAGAAGTTAGGGTTACTTTTCTTTGTCCAAGAGGTCCCGTTGTTTAACAAACCTAACTTTCCGTCAGGCGTGATGATAGAAAAGTTTAGTTCTGAGATTGGCACACGTGGTTTCCCCACATTAAGACTGCAATGAGTAGTTGCTGAGATGTGGAGGGATAGACGTCTACAATATCAATAACCATAAAATTAGTGGACTGTTTATCCTCGAGGGAACTAAATTAGTCAATTATTGAGGATGTGTTCTGCCAATAGTTCCCCTTGATGGGTGTCTCAGACTTCTATTCATAAGGTCGAGGATAAAATACCTAACTTTGCTAACTGAGGTATGTAAACTGGCCTCTACGTTCTGCCAGCCTTAGTAAGCACTCTCATGTCTCCGATGTCGGTCTCTACAGAGAAAATGGCGTAGTATCCTTAAAATGCGCTTGGGAAGACCCTCAGACAGAGCTCACAAGAATTTCATTTCAACCTTCAGTCAGTTTGGCGTGGAAATCAGAATCGACGAGACAAACCTCCACGTTGTCAACTACCTTGATGTTACACTTGAAGCGAAAGAATGGATGTACCCCCCCCCCGAGGAAACCCAATGACACCCCCTGCTTGTTCACACCCAGTCGAATAACCCATCCAACATATACTTTAAAATATTTCCATGGTAGTACACAAAAGTATTGCCGAGTTTTCTAGCAATCATGCAGCTATTGACGCTGCAGCACCTGCCTACCAACAGGCACTGGATTATAGCTAGCGGTTATCACCATAAACTAGAGTACCCTTAAGAGAGCCTTCCAGCCCCAACGATCAAAGAGACAAAGTCATAAGAAGGTCATATGAGGGTCAAAGAGTTAAGGCGTGTCTCCTTGAAGGGAATTGCCTAACACCGGCCACAGCTTACGAGGACATACGAATAACGTAATACACATACATAGGTATGTCCGGCGGTACCTTCAAGGAGAGGTATAACAACCACAGGAAATCGTTTAGCCTAGCTGGCCACAAAAATAAATGAATGAATAAATAAATAAATAAATAAATAAATAAATAAATAAATAAATAAATAAATAAATAAATAAATA
>WURT03162107.1:0-10691 GCA_009936505.3 Holothuria glaberrima | reverse complement strand
TAGCACCATTTTGCATCAAATCAAAATTAAATTAACAAAAATTTCTCAAAAAGGGGGGCCCTTAGACCCCTCCCCCACGACGGCCCTTTACGTCATGACAAAACATGAAATGTGACTTAAAAATAATCGATGTTAGAATAGTAGGGGAAGTCCAGGCAAAGGGAACCACTTAACTTCGGCCCCTCATATCTTCTGACTTATTATAATTACGATTCGACCAGCTGTACTTCTAGACAACAGTGTTAGTAATGTTTTATCAATAATAATGAGTTGAAGCTAATTAAAATAATAATTATTTGCCAAAACAAATTTATAGAATTTCAATGTGGTGGTTCGTTTTTCCCCAAGCCCCGGGCAAAAGGAACTATACAAATGGGCAAAAGGAACCATGAATATAGTCAACGTGAATGCACTCTGTAATGGATTTATAATAGACCGAACAGGTTGTCCATCAGTAGTCGTAACAAATGGTAGTGGACGGTGGCTGAAGCTAACGTGACCAGCCAGCAGTGTTGTAACAAGTCAAGTCACTGACTCCGACTCGAGTCGCATATTGACTTGACTTAGTCATCAGCCAAAATGACTTGACTTATGTATGGCCACCCTAATCCAATCATACTTTCCACAAGTCCGAACAATGCACATTTTCCATTTTCCTCTCCAAACATAACGTTAACCCAGATTGCATGCGTAGTGTTCATCATGGACAAAGAGAACCATGGTTCATTTTGCCCGATTCATTTTGCCAGAGTGTGCTTTTCATTTTTCACACATCGTCGGCCGGGGCCGACGAGAGAGCGTCGAAGGCGTGAAACCGCGGAGGGGGGTTTGGGAAAAATTTGAATTCTAGATGCGCTTAGATGCGATTTCCCGCATCTGGGAAGCATATTTTCCATATCTATTTGCTCATTTTTTTTCAAAAAATCGTTGGTCATAGAAAAAGGGGGGGGGGGCGTGCGCCGGGTGAGCCCCCACCTGGATCCGCGCCTGCCTAGTACGAACAGTCAATTTCATCTTTACATTTTTCATAATGTGGGTATTTTTTTTCTTTTTTTTTTCTTCCTACTGCCCTCTACTCTGTCAGTCGCGAACGTTTTTAGCGGGACAATAGTTGCCATGTGACAAGTCACATGCTGGATAGATCTTGGAACTCTAGCAGCTTAACATGGCTAATCTATAGAGGTGATTCCTTTTCCCCGGTGGTTCCTTTTGCCCGTGCTTCCCCTACACCCTTAAAAAAAAAGTGGCGTGCCACATGTGACCGCACGTAATCACATGTGGCAGAGCATATGAAAACTCATAAGGAAAACCAGTGTGATCATAAGTGGAGACACATTTATTATTGGAGCCAATCTGACACACAGGACCATCCTTTTCCCTGCATGATTGATACACCTTGAAATCTGTGACAAAGTCAAAAAATCACAGAGACTTCACTGTTCACACCTCACCATAGTTTTCCACAGTTTGACACAGTATTTCAAATGTGGAACTGAAACTTTTTCCACACATTTTTTGTAAGGGTATTAAAGGGAGAGGACTCACAGCCACAGTAGGCTCATAGCTGTTGAAAATAGTTGTCTTAACTATGGCTGCGGTTAATATCTCCCAATAAGGTTCTTCATATAGTTTAGCAAATAGATGCTAGATTATCTTTATAGGGAGAGTAGCGACATTGACGTTCCAAAATTTACAGGTCAAGTGAAAACAGAAACCATTTTGTTTCCTAAAAGTTTCGTCAATACAGTGTCAGTGTATTGTATTCGCCCAGAAAATCCCAGGTTACATTCCCATGTGGGATTCTTAAGGGCCAGCATATGGCGCCCATATGATTTTGAACCCAAGGGGCCATTTGGCCCATCCCATATGTCCCATATGACCCATCTGGGATAGTTCTGGGGCCCATAGTTCTGGGGCCCATGTGGGCAACTGACCCACATGGCCCCAGAACTATCCCATTTGTGACATATGGGCTGGCTCATATGGCCCCTTATGAATCTTGGGTGCAAAATTTAATGGGCCCCATATGCTGGCTCATACGGGGTTCATATAGGTTTGCTACCTGGGATGACGAGTTGTTGTGCATTTGGGTTGAATATTCGGTCTGAGGAAGGGTTAAAAATGTACTGATTTCCCACCAATGCTAAAAGAAAAAAGATTAGAAAAAAATTTTGATTTGTAGGCCCAGGGCCCTATGTTGTGAATACTATGACTTTAAAATAAAGCTCTGATTCTTGGGAAGATTCAGTAGGGTGAACGTGAACAAAACTTTCATGTGCTTCTTCATATGCCTTTTGTGTACATACCTCACATGCCAAACTTCGTAATACTCCACTATCTGTAGGACCTGGGCCTAGGGCCCAATTAAGTATGGGGGTTCTTAAACTAGTATGTGCAATTCAACTGCAATGTGAATTTGTAATGATAAAAAGCAACAGCGCAGAAGTGATTAACTTTGACTTCGATGCATTTTGTGGTGTTTAGTGATCTTTTGCCCAAATAAGGTCCCCTGTCCCGGAACTCTTAATCGACTATCAAGCTTCAATGTACCCTGAACCTTTACACCTCACATTTTCATGCCTAGCTAATATCCAACCGAAGTGAAGAGACCAATTATGGACTGAGTGTTTTCGGTTTATGCACTGGGTTTTCTTATTGCTAGGACCCTATAATTTGCCCATGGGACCCCAAAGCTATATTATGTAATAAAAAACTTTTGTTCTCTTCTCTCGATTTGTTATAATGTACCATCGAAATTTCCATTTGGTTCAAAAACTTTCACAAGAATGTAGCCTATTAAATCTTTAGGTCCTTCGTGTTGCAAAGGGGTCTCTTGCCATTCACTCCCCACCAGGGCCCCAAAGGAACTTGATCCCAAAATTCTCAGTCATGTTGTTTTCCGCCCTGACATCACGTAACCGATGTTGAAACATTTTGTGAACTTTTGCTGTAAAAAGATGATCGCTCATACGTACCACGCGTAAAAATAACAACTAATGATCAGCAGGCCCCTAGTGCCATTGTCCCCCTCCCCTGACCCATATCACTGTGACTGGGACCCTACATATTTCTTAGGTGATACTCTACCTCTCCCGTTCAATTGTCACCAGAACTGATAAAAAAATTAAACCCACAGCGCTTACGAGGGACTCGGGTGACATTGTGTAGTGTATGCTTGACACTTCGCCAATGGAAACAAAAAGGCGTCCAAATTTAAGTTGCCGCTACTCTAATAAAAACGGGCAAAGAGCGCCACAAAATTTTAGTGTTGAGAACATTTGTGCAATTTGAGCCGCATTTTGAAGTGACAGTGGATTGTAGTTATATTGTCATATAACGGTATATAATTTAGTGCATAATATTTTTAATACACAAAATCTCATGTGGGCACAGCCAACGCTTAGGGGGAACGTATCCCCTCGAAAACGCCACTGATAGTGGGGCTACACTAACAATATGCAGTTTTGTATTTAGATGTTTTGTCAGTGTAGTAAATTGACTGGCTACAAGGAGGTAAGGTAGGTATTCGTACACAATGGTGACAAAGTAGCTCATCTTTTTTAAGATACTGACTCCTGTAAGGGGTAAAATGCGTTGATAAGGTGTCCAAAAGTCTGCAGATGAAATGGTAAAATATTTTAGATTATTTGTCGTAAGTCTCGATAAATACAAAAGAACAACTGCCGACAATAAGGCAAGATATTTGAATTTTACACAACACTGTGTCTGTTGCGTATATTCAGGTTTCTTAACGGTGAATAGGTGTTCATCTGTTTTAAGCTTCACGAAAGGTTACTATGAAAGAAAGCCAATGACGCCTTACAAAGAGCAAATCGCACCTAAAATTTGGGGTTCGCTTTAAACAGGCCTAAAAACTCGCTGCTTTGAAGAATGTACCCCAGTTGTTTGTGTAAACATGTAACTGTAACGGAGACTGTGTGTCATATGGCGGAATAAGGCATTGTAGTTTCCACTACACGGATTCCCGAAGAGACTTCAATCTCCGTACGTAGATCAGCTTCCCTAGGAAAATGGCTCAAATCTGACCGCGCCAGTTCATACGAATATAAATTGGTTGCTAATATATTGTTGGAGATAAAGTATTTTCATCAGTATCTATCTAAGCAGTACTACCAAGTGTCTTTTTTGAAATACTACAGGGAACTCTGAAGGTCATATTGCTAGTACGCCTGTTTGTGAGGGGTACACTTTTGCACCCAACGGTGAGGTTCCATTACACGGAAAAATGAGGACATTAAAAAACCACGTGTCTGTACTAACAAGAAGTCAGTGCTATAAGACTTACAGAGAATGCCGATACTGGTCATACATCGACTCACTGCATATAAATTAGGGCACTGAATGCTAGATATAAAGTCGAGACATGCTCAGGCCCTTACGCAGGATAATTCGAGCAGTTCGTCACTGGGTTCGTTAAATCGAAACTCCCTTTGATATCTAATCTCCTTTGTGTACTAGGGGTGGTTCGTCAATCTTCCACCCTCTTGCAATGCAGAAACTGAGGATGTTTCAGATTAAGCAATTTTATATGAATATTGGGATAACATTACAAGCATGTTTACTTCATTATCCCAATACTTTTTTTTTCCGCACTTCGCGCGCAATATCTTTGATTTCATTTCCATTGATGTTCTAAAAGAGGTTACGCTATATAAACCTTTGTTTTCTTTTGCACACAAATTTTGCAAATGCTTCGAAATCTGTCAAAAATGTCCACGGACTTACGATCTATGCTGATAATCAATACCGTCTTTTCCCCTTAAGCCATTTTGGGTGACGTATCACCCCAAAATACCTACGGGTTTCCAGGGATTATAACTCCACAACCCTACCTCCTACAGACTTTGTTTTAGTATCAAAAGAAAGCTAATGAAAAGATCTTTGATAACAATATAACTTTTAGGGGAGTGTCTCCACGTTTTTTTTTATTTTTTTTATTTTTTTTTTTTTAATTTGAGTTGGAACTTTGTTATGATTCAAAAATTTCAAAATTTTCCCAAATATCAGCGACAAGGGCCCTTCGCTTTAAAAAATTCTGGGTCCCTGTAAGAAAGGGCTATCAAGCTCAAAATTGTTTTAGAATAACCCTAAGACTTCACTAAACATGTCCTGAGAGTTGTAAGGTGGTGGGGTGAATCAGTCTAGGAATTATGAGTAAAATTGTCAAAAATGTTGAAAAATCTATGCAAATTAGCCTAAAAATAGTGTCAATTTTCAAAAAATTGAGGCACGAGAAACCATGCACCCATTCCAATTCTGTAAACAACGTTCTATTTTCAACAAAATTTTGAGCATAAAAATACTAAGCAAAGTGGTATACTGCCATCCCTTTTCAGGGTTTTCCTTGTCTCATTCAGAAATTCCAATGAACTTTGACCCTGCCGTATACACACTGTACAAAAGGTATACGCACTACCGCACAACGCTTGTAATTAGTTGTAGCTACTGTTGCCTTGACAACACCCTCCCTCACAGAGGCTCTGTGAACCCAAGCGTGTTTCTAGGTCAGGCAGAGACTATCTGCATGCATTGTGCTCTGTGGGCGAGGTTTTATTGATCATCCCTGTGTTGTATGTGTGCTGCAGTAGGGTTTCAGAGGTGCATTTTGGGTAAATTTTCTAACGGTCATATCACGCTCAATATAAGTTCAATTGGGACAAATTTGGCGTCATTGAAGAGAGAATTGAATGGAAAATGCAAAAAAAAAAAAAAAAAAAAAATCATAACTCCCCCTTCATCAAAGAAAAAATAAAGAAAATAGTAAGACAAAAAAGCAAAGAAAAACATAATAAATGAAGTCATCTGCATAAATTTGCATATTAATTAGCAAAAAATTTCGTCATCGAAATTAACATATTCTAACCTTTCATTTGGTATAGAGGTCTTTGTAGTAGAGGTCTTTGTAGAAAATATTCTTCTAAATTTGGTTAAATCATGCATAAGTTTACCATGTCAAAATGTCGTTGATTTAGTGAACAACCAAAATAATTTAAAGGGTTAAAAGTATTAGCAGCATTGAACTAAAAGGGTTGTCAAAATTATGGCGATTAATTTAAGGTCTGTGCGGGATTGAGGAGTAAAACAGCGTTGCAATTTTGGAAAACATATTTCAAGAAAATCGAAAGATAGGATAAATTCAGCATTGCTTTTGGTAGACTTGTTTTGTTTGGATATCGAAAGAGTTTCTGAACACTCTAGATTCAACTATTGTAATGTTTTTAAATGTAAGTTCTTGCAGGTTTGCAGATGTATATCCCATAAAAGCAGGGTTTAAATGAAATTGAAAAATTGTCAGTATTCTCAATTCAAGAGACAACAATTTATTACGCTGAGAGATGAACCCTTTAGGTATCTTAATATATGTATCATGAATGAAACAGAATCACGACCTGTTTGCTTTTTGTTTTATTACATCCTGGCATGATTATTTAACTTACTCAGATATCGTCTATGTACAGTAAATCCGATCATCACCAACATGTGCTTTATTTAATTCACGTTGCAGGGGCTGAACTAACAAAGCATGGCCAAGAGCGTCATACTGTACGGGCGCATACTAATTTGAACCCGGTAATCTCGCAGAACGTTGTACTACGTTAGGAATTTTCTTCAAAAAGCGAAGGTTTCTTTGCACTTTATGCCCACGTATAGCTTTTTTAAACCGGGTTTTGGATTTAAAGGGGCTCATTGAGTTGACATCGATAATTTTTGTGACGAGTTTTAAAGGAAATCATTGCATGAAAATGCTTCTAATTAGCCCCATTACTCATGTTTCACTTCCTTCAGTTACTGGAAATATGAGAAATTGTATTGTTTTTGTGGAAAGGGATTGCATATGATTACTGCATAATGGTAAAAAGTGTCTGGTCACAAAGGTGTAATTAATGGTTTTAATCATTAGTTACCCTATCATTGCCATTTCCGTTGTGCATCAGATGTGCAGAATCTCTTAGATCTTTTACCATCAAGATGTGAGTAAATCTCAACAGGTGTGAAAAAAATCCTGAATTTTGTGAACCAACTCAATAAGCCCCTTTAAACCTGCATAGTTAACGTTTGGCCGTTAATGACCTTTGACCGCATACCCAACTTACCTCTTTCTACTCGCAAAAAGAAAAAAAAATGTGCTCCTTCGGTGCCTCTAGTGAGGACATTTCTGACTAGTTCTTGCAGAAAGTAGCCTGCGAAGCAGACGCTGTAGCAGATTCAAAAAAGATGGCGCTCTCTCAGAAATCTTAATACACCCTATGTATACACTCTATACAGAGTCTGCAAACTTTCATCTAGTTTTCATTTCACGAATCCCTGAAATGTGGGAAAATTATTATTCATTAGTATATCACATGGTACTGAAAATGAATATTTTACTGTTGAATATTCATATTGATCGTGTGTGTTTACGTTGTGAAAAAGTGTTATAGGATACACAGCAATTTATACAGATTACCAATTCAGTGAGTAACAAAAAGCCAGTACAAATTTATGTCATGTAGGCCTACCATACAGCAAAATTTACAGCAGTTGACTTGGAATAGGCCATTCCAAGCCTTTGCTCTTGGATCATTAAAACAGGATGGAGGTAATCAAGTGAGCAACGCTTACGTGTAAAAAACAGCTTATCATAGCTTCATGTTGTGATAACTTGTACTTGTAGTGGACGGTGGTACTGGTAGTGGTATGCCTAGTAATTAGTATCACCATAGTACTAACTTTAGTGGTACTGGTAGAAAGCCTTTGTTTTCTGAGATTCAGACGTCTGTTGTTAGGTCCTCGCTCAGTTTTAAGTAGTCTGGTGGACCCACTAGTATGGTAGTCCCATAGCCAAGAAGTTGTAAAGGTCAGGGCCGGATTTATGCATGGGCCAGCAGGGCATGGGGCTAACACAAAAAGGGGGCCCCCATGCACAAAATTACATTATTGTATTTTTTGGGTACTGGTATCCTGTGGAGATCATCTGTGCTGATTCTTGTTTTATTGGGCTTAGAAAGTTACCAGTGCATTTGGAATTTTATGGAGTACTTCATCACTCTTATTTCGAATGGGGAGGGGGCTCGGGTGAAAGTGACCACAACCTGTGCCCTCTTGTCGTGACTTATTCCACTGTATATAGTCTTGTGGAGAATTATAGTTGAAGGGGGTCCCCGCATTAGTTTGTGCCCAGGCTCCCGCAAAGGTAAAACCAAACCTGGTAAAGGCCCTAACAATTTAAGGCTTACTTAATTGGCCCCTAGCCGAAATGAACTTGCTGTGTTACCTGAAAAGGTGAAGGTAGGCCTAGGCCACTTTTTCTTCTCAGAAACTCCAGTTGGCATGACTCTAAACGAAGAACATAGGCCTGCAAGCTTTATAGCGTAGGTGTGCGAAGGGTGTGGGGGGGGGTGCTAATGTATTAGTTTGATTTAAAAGTGTCGCAGTTCTTCCAAAGGAATCATACATACTTTCTTTTGAAATGGTACTGTCCAGTTAGCCTATACTGCCCATCTGTGGCATTTGCATCAGTTGATTCAAGTTGCAGTTGAATTAGTGTCAGGTAAATTTAATGTTCTGGCGTTATCATAACTGCCACTATAGTTGACTGTTGATCCATCAGTCTTTGTCATGTTCATCCTGGAATAGACATCAGCCAATACAAGAACACTTTTGCTGGAGACAATAGAATGAGAAGTAATTATTTATTGGAAAATACAGTGGGCACCTTCAGTTTATTCAGCAGACTGTTGAGTCTTTCAATTGTATCACCTGCAGTTGTTGCTAAGTATAGGGACTGACATTTAGGCAATATATATCACCTTTTTGCAGCAATATATCAGAGTTGTTGACCTTAGTGCCCCCCCCCCCCATTGGTTCTCCTCGGAACAGACTTGTTTGAGCAAGGGTCTGTGCATTCTTTGCTAAGAAGATCAATGACTGCAATGGACACTGCCTTGTGGACATATCACACAGGTGTTAAACAGTAGTTTCTACCTGTATTTGACCTGTTGCCATACTGTTAATAGCAAATTTGTGTGAGTTCATTTGCCACCTCATGTTCAGTTTGTTTGCTTGAGCAATGTAATATCATGGTAGTCACCTGTTCAAAAATGGCAAAAATAGCTTTAAAGTCGGACAAATACAACAAAATAAAATGTACAGAATCCACTTTCAGGGGCTGGTCATCACTTTGCTTAAGATGGCGGTTTTGGTGCTTATGATTCAAGTATCTCTGAGATAATTAAAAATACAGTATTGACCATGTAGTGCATCAAATTGTATTTCGGAGAGTAGAAGTTTAGTGGTATTTCACTTTATATGATAATCTTTATATGATAATATTCTCATATTAAAAGCTCTCTATTCTCACCTAAGACAGTAGAATTCACCCCTTCTAAGATTACTTTAATCCCCTCCCCCAATTTAAACAAAGAAGACCATGTAACACCCTCCAAGACAGGGGCACGGTATACATAGCCTGCACTGAGTTTAATGTGCTTGAGGACATTGCTGCACATATTAACACACACAGACTTTGTGTGAGTTTTATTGGGGACAAAACTGACTGTACAAATCATTGTTGAACAACCACGGCAGCCTGAGTGGAGGATTATTGTTTTAATGAATGTCAACCAAAATGCAATCATCAACCATATTTAAATGGAGAAGGCAGTCCCCAAGTTTATTTTCAAACATTTGCTTAATCTTACATATCTCCCCTTATTTCTCTCACAAGTATTTTCATAATGTTCCTCTGTAACATCATTCATATTGAGTACAAAGAGGTGTAAACCAATGAGTTATTCTGCATAAATTTAGGAAATAAGTAACAAAAATATTGTCACATGATTGATAGGAACCATTCCTGAACTAGTGTACTGGGGTACAGTACTTCAAATGGGGGGGGGGGACTGCAATTTCCCTTTAAAACTGTAGGCCTGGGGCTATTCCTAAATATGGTTGCATGAGCAGGACAACTCTTGGAGCTCCCTGCAGGTTTGGGGGAATGCATCAAATTTTCAGTATGCCACCCCTCTCAGAAAAATTGTGACAACCATGCAGTTACCTTTAAGTTTAGGAAAAGGCATGCATATAGGCAGGTAGAGTTCATTATTGTATAATGTATGAGAGCTAATGGAGAGTGATATATGCCACATGTAATAGTATTATTACTTTATTCAGTTATTAGACACATCTTTGGATGCCTTGTATTGTGAGTACTGTACGTGGCTCATATATTCATCTGCAAGCCTTTATTCACCTCCCTTCACAACTTAGTGGTTTGTGACAGTAGTCCTAAAGCTGTTATTTTTGTAGGGAGGACCCACTATGTGCAGGTAATTCCACTGCATATACAATAGGGACGCCCCTGCATCAACCAGTTTCCTAAGAGACAGCTTTGAATTGTCCCTCATTGAACTTGAGCTTTGCTCTTATGGGTTTAGGTGAGGAGGGGTGTTGGACCCCTTGGAAGACTGTGGTGTTCATGGTACATTGTAAATAAATCTGTCACTTGTTGCAAAAAGGTCCATATATGTAAGAAATTGTTGTTTTGAACAATTCTACCAATCATGTTTTCTTCTTTCCTCTATTCTGCTGTTTTGATTCTCTCAACTCCTCCCATACACATCAAACACATGTATGATGAAGTGAGAACTAACAGTAAACTGGGTTAGGCCTATTGCTCTAGACAGGTGGTT
>WURT03162074.1:0-10692 GCA_009936505.3 Holothuria glaberrima | reverse complement strand
TAATGTGCAGAGGTTCCGACCGTGACCGCCTGACTGCCGAAAACCGGCTTATCATGAAGCTCGGAACCCTCTCCCCATACGGTCTTAACGTTAGAATGGACCTTTTTTAACTTGCTCCTAACTCGCCCCCCCCCCCCAAATTTATTTGAAAACATCACCCACATCTCAGAAATTTCCTCTTGTTCCCCTCATGATGTTTTACTGTAAAGGTAAACTCAGTAATTAGTCTGCTTGAATTAAGTGACCGTGAGTTGAGCATTGTCACATGATTAACTTACTGAGTCACCGTTGAATAGGGATACCGAGGTAAACTTAACCAAATTGGGTGGGGGTCGAAAGGCATTTCTTATTGAAATAACAAGGGTTTGTTAAGTGGGAAGTCGACTTGCCCAAGTGGGGGGGGGGCGGAGGGGTACCTCGAGCTAGTCTTGCACGAGCTAGTCTTGCTAAGACCGTCGGTATAAGTTGTACACGGTACAAAGTGGCGTAGCCAGACCTTTCAAACTGGGGGGCAGAGGGTATGACTGGTGGGGCAGACTTAGCTGATACTATAGCTGATACTATAGGACTATCTAAGCGGAGCGCCACCATCGGTTGTCGCGGAGTATACAAGAAAATTTTGGCTTTACAAACCCCTCAGATGACCGGAAGCGGCACTTCCCGAGTGTTTTAAGCTGCATGTACTCAGCCTTGAACTATGGATCTCATGTCTGAAATTTCTCAATTAATGCAAAAAAAAAAAAAAATCAATCTAAAAAAAAATGTCAATATATGTTTCTAAGCGGAGCGCCACCATCTTGGCGCGGAGCGTACCACAAATTGTCGGCTTTACAAACCCCAGATGGCCGGAAACGGCACTTCTCGAGTGTTCTAAGCAAGAAAATGTTCAGCCCCCACTTCGAAATTCTCCCCGCTTCTTGGATTTTTTAGCCAAAAGTAGACCGAAAACAGACAATGACTTTCACACACAAAATCAATGCGTCAGTGTGTCAGGATGGACAGGTGGATATAAATGGAAGTTGATAAATTCGACTAGAGGGAGACAGAGCTCAGACCCTTAGTTTGGTGTTGCCATTCTTGGGCTAAATATACTCGGCAGATTAGAGTCCTGTGTGAACTTGGTCATAATCGGATTCTAGTCGTACAGTATATTCCTAGGACTGACAAAATCGCAATAGATATCATCATGCAGCCTGTATTGCACACATATTTGGCGTGTATTAAAATACTTTTTTCTCGGTCTGTAATTTCATTTGGAGGGGAGCAAGTGGGGGCGAGCGTTTTCTCCCGCTCCTCCCCCCCCCCCCTAGCTACGCCACTGACGGTACACAACATTTAATGGGAACTACTTTGAGGACGCCCTCTACTGTCTTCAAATTTCTGTTAAATAGTACCTGATGAATGAAACACTCCAGTACGTACAGTCTTGTTGACAAGCGCCCTCGTTTTGTAAACAAGTGTTAGAAGCATAGAGCAGGATATGCTTTATGGGTTAAAAGTGACAATTTTGCTAACGTCTTAAACAAGACTACCTCCAGCCAGAATTGAACCAAACTTCTCTTAGAACACATTGACGCTTGGTAGCGCAAAACACTTTGCCAACCCACCTAACTCTGGGAAGGATTTTTGTTCGCTTCAGTGCAGATAATCGATTTAAACAAATCCACTTAATGTTCTGGCACCTTTATGTATATAACTACAATCAAAGATCGATTTTGACACAATACCTTTCCATAGTAGTTAAATTTACCACGTATCCTAACTTACACAGCTCAAACAATAGCTCTTCAACCAGTGGCCAAACACAATTGTATATTGTAGCCATAGTGATGCATAGGAATGCCCCTTGAAGATCACAGGTATTGTCAACGGAACAAAGGGGGAATAAACCCACAGTAGAATTTATTGAGCCCTTGGTCCCGTTTGGTTCCGTGGCGGATGAATGCTGTTGCTGATAATGGCACGCGTACAATACATTATTTTGAAAGTTGTGTGTGAGGGGAACATTCATAACATACAGTACACAAAGCTCACATACGACTGAAGATGACTCGACGTTACACAGGGACGCTTTTATTTGTGATACTTCTATTTGTGCATGTACTCCAAAGCCAATATGATCATCTTTACGGATAGATGTCTTGGAACTTTTGTGATGAAACACCACTTTCAGTACCGTTTCTACTGACTACTTTCAAATGCTACAGTTTTCAGTGAATTTCTAATGAGATGAATTTTACTCTGATTTTGGAATGAGTTTCACATCCCCCGGACATCGATGTTGTGATAACAATTCCAATCAACGTAATACAGTTTTTTCAACCGAATAACATAATAACCTCTGCCTAGATGTGGTTGTCATTTTCTTACCGGTCAAATGCTTTTTATTCTGGATTTATCGCTTTCTATGCAAATCTTTGTTAAGATTCAGTGAAAATGATATTGTGATTACCGTCTGGAATTATTTGTTGAGGAAACTTGAACTAAAAATGTCATCAACTGGGGAGAAATGTGGTGCTCTCGTTGGTGAGAAATCCCAAACGGTTCACTCCGCCAATTGGAAACTGGATGCAATGTTAAAACGCGAAAAGCAGATGCTGGACGTCTCAAAGAGGCGAGTTGAACATCGAATAACTATGGATAAGCAGGTGGTCCGCAAACGATTCCACATGAAGTTGCATCGTTCAAAATTACACCATGCCAGGATGACTGGGAACAAGGAAATGTTGCAGAAATTGTTAGCTCAAGGGAACTTTGATAATAATTACGGAGCAGGGAACGACGATTCTTCGAACGTAATCAACTGCGGAGAAAAACCTGGTAGAAACATAAAAAGTGCCAGTTCGCGTTTGATACGTGCCAAAGAACGCGAAATGAGATCCACAGTGGGCTCTAGATTAGGGAACAGAAGTTTGACTCCAAAACAGGGGGAATCTTCGGCACATGAAAAGGCAAAGCGTCCTTATACTGCAGGGGAGGTGGGGAGAAAGTCTTCTGTACCAACGAAAGCGACACATCAGAACACGGAGCAACAATCCTCCCCTATACCGACTAGACGTGTAGACAGTAGGGATGCTTCGAAGAGAAACCTCCAAAAGATTCGTCCAGTCACTGCTGCAGGTACAAAGCTAACTGACGATAAAATCAGAGCGAATGCAACTGGATTACAGAATAAAGACCGTTCGAACGCAGGGTCACGGCCAAAAACCGCCATTGGAACTGTTCCTCTGACGAAAGATGTCCCTGAAGAACGTAACTCTACGATTAATAGTTGCAATGCAAATAGTGAACGATTTAGAAAAGGAGAAGCCCAAGAAACGGGGTTAAATCAAGGAAATTCAAGTATTTTCAACGAAAAACCAAAAATGACGCTTTTAGATCTACAAATGACTCGTATTCGTCGAGCAAACTTTTCAAGTAGGATTAAAACTTTTACGGAATCGATCCCGTCACATTTGAAAGTAGATAGGAGTGACGTGATTGATTTATACAGTGCTGATTTAGTGGACAAAGTAAACATAGATCAAGATAGAACTGGACAGGAAAAGTCCAAGAGTGAGATTGAATCTAAAATAGACATGGACGAAGAACTAAGAAGCACTGGGAACATAAACGCACCAAATATGACTTTTAAAGACTTAAATATTAATTATAGAAATGCTAAAAGTGAATGCATCGAAACGGTGCCATATTTTCGAAGAAGCTCTGGACTGGCCGGGATGTTACGGCACCGTACCACCAGTAAACTATCTATTCCTTCAACGGCGTGGGAATCAGATGAAGAGGAGGATTTCAGTGATTGATAGCCACACAGGTATATATGGCACAAAACAATTTACCTACCGTTTACAGTGTACACAAATTCGGGGTAAGAGGCTCCTAGCCTGTTTCCTTATTTCAAGCAAATATCATGCATGACTGGCTTAGTGCAGAATGCTTGCGCTAAAAGGGATAAAGCCTAATGAAAATTAGTACTGTATTGCCCGGTATCCTAATTTATGAATGGCTGTTTTTAATCATGTGTGGAAAATATTTTTGCTACTGACTTGTTATATTCATGCAGAATAACTGTTTTGCCTTTTGTAGTCAATATGTATGTCCTAAAGAAAAATAAAAAATACTTGTAGGCAACAGGCCTGAAGCCAATACGGGGGGGGGGGGAGGGGGTGGATAGTGAGAGGCGAACCTTAGAAAAGTTTTGCCCACCTAAGAAAAAAATACTGCTTGCTTCATTACACTTAAGCTTATGTTGCCTCAAAAATATTTGTCTCCTCCCTTGGAAACTATCTCCCCTTCCTCAGTACCTTATCTAGCTACGGGCCTGGTAGACGAAATAACACGCAATCTGTACGATTTAGATGATGTTTCAATATAAGTGTCCCTTTCCATGCTTTGGGAAGTTTCTTGCATTCATATTGCAAAAGTAAACCTATATTATTTACATTGTGCACGGTTACTTTTCTGCATCGCAGATTGATTTCCCAGGACAAATGTGTGCGAATACCCACCATGAAAAATAAAAATAACGCTCAGGTTAGCGTAAGAATGAAAAATCGTAGTTTTTTTTCCGAAGTCCCGTCTCTCCTAAGAAAACATTCCGCATCCCGAACAAATTTCTATTGGCTAAATATGGGAGCGAAGCTTCGGTAGCGATGGCACATAGCGCCTGAATGTTAAGTTAAGAAGTGCAACTTTTTCCACTTAGAGTTTTCCCACCTTTCCCACAGCTGTAGTTTTGAAGCAATGTGGACAATCATAGGTTGGGTTTATAGTTACCTTTAGAGACCTATACAAGTAAAATGCGGTTTGCATCTTCGCTGTAAAAATTGTGGAAGGGCGATTACCACCCTGTGTCATCACTTGTATCCGACAGTTTCAGTATGCACAGTACAAATCACCCAAGGGTACTTGGACTTGAAGATAAGAGCTGTCAGCTGTCTCTGAACATATTGCCTAGACAGAGTACGCTATACAAAAGTATATTTCATAATGCTTATAATCAACTTAGTCGATAAGGAAACTATAAATTTTCAAGAGTCGATAAATTTAAGAACTATGAGTTCTAACAAGAACTGCTGATTAAATTGTTACCACCATAGACATGTAGAGAAATAAAAAAAATCCTTTCGAAAAGATTCTGAATAGGTAATATATCAAAAGAGTAACGTCATCAAGAGGGGGCAGGGAGGCATTTGTCCTCAAACGATGAGTGCTGAAACAATTGTGCACAAACACACCGTTTATAAATCGATTTTGACCCAAGGACCCACTATAAAAGCATCTATTTTTGTGAACTTTGTAAAGCACTGCCTTACTGGGAACTGTAGTCGAGAGTTAGCGTTTCAACATGTATTTTTGACAGCTATAGGAACAATGAGGCTGTGAATCCTCTCCCATTAATACATTTTCCACATCGATTATCTTTCAGTCCAAGTTGTGTCCAAAACATTTAAGATTGTGGTTTTAATTTGTTGCCTCTTTAACACACTTTCAGTGACATATGAGGAGAATTAAATCATACTCCATCTCATGGGCTAACTTCCGTCTCTTTTAAATGCCGGTGCTATAAAATTTGCAAAGTTTCCTTTTCTGACCCTTCATCGAGGTGGAGCCAAGCACCTCACCAAGGATGATGAAATGGTGATCCCTCCACAAGGAGTATAAACACTTGCACGACATTTTCATTAATAGCATTTCCATAACCTAAGGGTACCGGCTTTTTGCTGAACCCCCTTCCAACGAAACCCCATTTGCTTTGAGTAATCCCCTCCCCTAACATAGGACCTTGCACCAAACTGAGTTAAAACTGTTCGCCATCTTCGTAGGGAGGTTTACTGGGGTTCTCATCTAAAAATAGAGCCGATTAATTGGTCACAAGGAGAAGAATAAATGAGGTTAGTATCTTGTACAATAGGCCTACCTGCGGAAACATGAGCATTGCGAAAGTAAACTTTTACAACATGCGCACTGTCTCGTGAGGTACTTTCTGATTGGCTGATGGCATTATATTTTATCGATTGTATCCTTTGTTAAGGTTCGGATTTAGTTAGGCATTAGGGTTAGCGTTAGCCAGTCATAGAAATTCTTCCGAGACAGTGCGCATCGGCCCGAAAAAAGTTTTGTTTTCATATTGAAACACAAATAGTGGTCTCGAAATTGATGGAAGACGTTTTAAAATCTTTGTTAAGTCGAACTCTATCCAATTTCCAGTCTTAAAAGAGAAAATTAAAAGAGAAGCGTGATTGGAAGGTGGACCAAAGTTCAGACGAACCCCTCTTTTCTAGCAAGCCTCTGTGTCACATGAGCGATCCCCGCCTGCCAAACTCACGACCCACCACTACTAGAAATTTTTTATAGACTGTCCTTGGGGAAAAGTCGGTCACAGGGGTGCTCTATGATGCGTACAGAGAACAACGATGAACAAAATACTGCTAAACCTTAGCTCGTATCCCACCCTTTTAAGTGTGCATACTAAAATATAAAAGCCGTTGCAAATTCCATTTGTAAAGATTCTTAATTGAGAGTCCCACCGCCTGGAAGAGGGATATGACAGCCTCTTTTCGTAACATTTCTTCTGTATAGCTACCTCGATACTACCTAAATTTGAAAGAGTGATTACAGTTCACCTGTGTTTCTTACGGGGTCAGCTTTTCCAATGGGATCCATTTTTCGGCTTCCTAGCTTAGCAAGTTATAGAGTCGTTTTGTTTTTCTTTCATAGTTTGGTTTTGAACAGCTAAATAATACCATTTCTGCCCTCAGAGCAGCCGAAACAGCATTAAGAATCTGCAAATGACCTGAGTCCGTGGTAATTTGTGGTCCTAAAAGTCAGTTCAAGTGAAAGTGTATTTTTCCTCGTATTTATTGGAAGTCATAAGAACACAATCATTGTTACTTTATATTTTAGTGATCTTGCCAATTTCACATCAAATTTCGGCAGTTGTTCATAGATCATTCACGCAATCGGTTACTCTGTAACTGACGTTTTTCCACGATTCCTCTGGCAAGATAGTGTTGGCGGTGGTGTTTCTGTGAAGGGGGCTTGTAAGGAAGTGCCCCTTCCAGAAACATGGAACGGAAAGACCAGCTAAAAGTATTAAACTAATAAAGGCAAAGTAGTCAAAGGAGAAAGACGGGAACAGGGAAGAGAATTCGAACATGATTTACCCCAAAACGAAGTAAAACATTTAAAATGTATTGATACCTTCATTTTCTCAACCTTGCTCTTCTAGCGCACGAATCGTTGGTAACTGACGTTGTTGTTACTCACTGGTTAAGGGAAATTATTCCACAGTCCCATCATAGGTTTGCCCCTGCAGAAAGCTAGTGTACATAGGCCAGAGCACCCAGTTCTGGCCTGTCTTCCGGATTTGTCGAAGGGGAAGTAAGTCCAACGTCTGGCAATTCCAACGGCCGTCAGTTACCTCAACAGTTTGCTTGTATTGATGTAAGTTTTGGTTTTAAAGAAGGCAGCGTCCATAATATAATTCTCGGTGACTCGACGTGCTTTGTGCGCGACAAAGTTTAATGGCTTTTAATAAACTGTTTTCTTTCACGCAGGGAAACGTAGCTACCCTACCCTCCCATTAACAAATATATTAATGTTATTTCATGCCTTGAGGGGCAGTTGTTTTACGAAGCTAAGCGACCACAAACGTGGGAGAAGCCTATGAGGCTTATGAATTACAACTTCACGTTTAATTTGGTCTGTTTTGAATTTGAAAGGTCAGTTCAGATGGGAACACCGTAGATTACTCTTGGATGAAAAACCCACCTTACTTTGACCTGGCCAGAGATCGAACCCCAAACCTCCCGGTTGCCAGGCTTCATCGCTTCAAATGCCACCGCCTTTAATCACTCGGGAGTAAAAATAATTTATTCATCCGTGTTTTTCATCCTCGTATCATCTTTTGGGTCTATTAATAATTAAATTAGTCAATCTTTAATCTCATGTAGTAATATGTCTAATATTGTGCAATATTGTTGTGAGATAATCGTATTTTGGTATATTTATATTTACTTTGAGCCTTTATATATTTGTCTTAATTCAATTCATTACGTGCCAAAATGTGGCTTGTCAGTCTATGCGATGAAAGTTAAACGCTTTAATTTAATGAGTGTGCGTTTACGCATCAGACGTTACTAGTAATGCCTTTATCTTCCGTGACATGTTACCCTGAAACCGCAGTTAACCGCTGCTACCCCAGCTACCCGGATTCCTCTCATAGTGTGTGTGTGTGTGAGAATAACCCCCACGACGATTTGTAATACACTGTTAATTATTTACGCTATATTATGTTTGACAGTGCTGCGATTGGCATTACATGTAATGTTTTGTACAAAAGTTAATTTTTATTGTTTTATTGTTTATCAGTTCACCTGTGTGTGCCTGAAATGTATATCATTTTTTTATTTCCAGCAACTATGACTCATGAAATGTATCATATTTTTGCTAATTAATTTAGTTTTCTTCCAGTTTCACCGTGCCTTAATGCTAAATAAAGAGGTGAGACCCAGCATCCGTCTCAATTGTAGTCATTTTGTGCCACACACATTGACCGTACTTGTAAATACAACACGTTGAAATAGGAATGGTCGTTACTTTGTGCAGTTTGTCACATTAAGAAGAGCTGTAATGTTTTTGAATTTTATCCTTGAAGGATTTCACAGTTAGAATGTGGATCTCAACATTAAATTCGAGAAGCCTCATTTTTCATTGAGGTCAGAGGTCATTTGATAAAAAAGTCAAATTGTGGAAAACTCGTACACATGATGTTTCAAGAAGGATACTATTGAGGGATCTCATACGCCCTACACAAAGTTAAAAATGCCTCTCATTTTGGTAGGGGTAAAATGTCATTTGAGGTCTTCAGAAGTTAAATTGTAAAACTAGTGCACACGATATTTCGAGAAGTGCAACTTTCAGTTATCTCTCACTTTGCATTTAGATGCTCCACATTGAGTTCAAGAAGCATAGTGATTTTGGTGGAGGTCAAAGGTCATGTGACGCCATCAGAAGTTAACTTGAGAAAGCCTCGTAAAACATGATTACTCAAGAAAGGATAACTTTGAGTGATCTCATACTTTGCATGTAGATGTTCAACATTAAGTTAAAGAATCCCGCAGTGTTTGATGGAGGTCAAAGGTCGTTTGAGGTTACTAGAGGTCAAACTTTAATATCTTGTAGATATATTTCATGTACTATCAATAGTACATGTCAAGTTCTTTCATTCTGCTGACGTTCAGCATAACATGGCTTTCCAACACCGCCCGGCTCAGTCCAGACTGAAAGAAACTTGATATGTACTATATACTTTCGGAAAGGTGTCACAGAACGGATGATTTGGTTAAACTCTGAATCCACGCCTGAATGGTGGCCATTCACGTCCCGTATTCCCGACAATTGTTGGGAAAAGTTAAGTATAATTTGTCTGGGAGCTTATCCCTCCGTCGGGGAAGTTCTGACCCTCCCCTACTCACAAGTACCTTTGTAATCTCATGGTGGAGAGAGACAATTAATATTAAGCTTCTTGACCAAAAACAGAACGTACAGACGTAATAAAATAGACAAGAATCTTTCTGTAACAATCCTAATCCTAAAACTAAGGCAATAGTCGACCACGCCGTTTTCATTCCAGGTACGTTTCATTTTCATATTTCTTGAAGGCACTTTATGAAATTCCATTTAGCAATGAAAGTTTCAACTTAACTCTTTACGATCTTGCGCAACAGAATCACAGATAACAAGTAGTCTAAGCACATCGATGAATAATGAAAGTGTTGCCATTTCAATGCCAATATTAGATCTATCAGCAGCCAGTACATACGCTGTTGCAAAAATACAGACAATGGAATCAGTCAAATCATTGAGTTGTAAAAGAAAGAAACGGAATCCTCAAGAAAAAAATAGAATAGATGCAAAGTGACCACAGGCCCATACACTAGGGCCCTGTTTCATACATGCATGGTTGCTCAAAAAGAACATACACTTTGCCCGAAAAAGGCAAATTATCTGCTCAAGTGGGGTAGGGATGGGGCGGAAGAAGGAGGACTACACACCCTAGCTTCCCCTACTCGCGTCGTACGCCTATGGACTTACGAGTGTAACCCCCCATGACACAAGGCCCAAAAGGTGTTGTGTTGTAATGTCGCAAGCGTGGTCGACGTTGCGCGCTGTGGCGGTCAGAACAACATCTTGTTTGTATTAGTTTATTGTTCGAGGGTCAGGAAACCACTTGGTTTATCAAGGGTAGATTGATCGGGGATGAACACAGGTGAGATTGGCCTTCTCTTTTTGATAAGTGCTCAAAGGGTAACTAGACAGAGGTGTACTAATCGCTCCCAACCCTGCTCCCGGAACCGCCATTTACCGTCCCGTCCGACGGACGTGTGTGTATTCCCGGTCTGTAGCTACTTTTCCCAAAGGCTGGGAGGAGTAGAGGATCCCTGATATGCACCGCTGCTCAACAGCTGAACGGAGCAAAGCGCACGACTTCTTGACACGGACAACCAGATACCCAATTTTAATTCACTAATTTTCCGCCAACATCACTGCAAAAAGCTGTGTCAAACAAGCAAATTTAAGTCCCCAGGAACCAGAGTTGTTGACTCTAGTCGCTGACTTAGACTCGAGTCAGACTCGAGTCGCACTTTTTCTTGACTTGCGACTTGACTTGACTTGAAGACAAATGAC